>CATIWM010677867.1:0-21295 GCA_949671775.1 Mallotus repandus
CGGTGATGATTAGTGTAGTATTGAAGAGGCAATTATCGGGTGTAAATCCCTCCGTCCCATATCGTGAAAATATAAGTTTGAGTGGTATTTTGTATAATGAAAAAAAAATATAAGGGTCTTTTGGCATTTTTGTGAATTAAAACATATTTTAATTCAATAACAGACAGTTTTTTTTTAACATACATTTTTACGTTTTCTTTTCTTCTAAAAAAAAAAAAATACTATGTTCTAAGGGTTTGATTCATTCATCAAGAATCAAACAAGTCTTGATATTATCATAAGGCGAATTTAAGTTTATACGGTATTGGAATTGGAGAATATTATTATTACTTGCTTTTGGGATATTCAATTATTGCAATGGATTCTTCAAGTAAGTTTTCCTTTACTGTCACTTTTATAATTATGTCATGATTTATGTTTTGGTTAATTTAATTATTCTATTAGGATCATATATGTTAATTGCTTCCACATTTAAGCCTAATTAACATGTGCAACATAAATATCAATTAATATCTTACATAAGAAATTGAAATATTTTAATGTAAAAAGTAAAATTTAACTATATATAAAGAGTTAAAATAAAAATATAGAAAATATATTAAAGATTTTTTTTTAATTAACTCTTTAAAATATAAAATTTTGTTCAAATAAAAAGTCTATTAAAGATACTCTTATACTAAAATTCTATCAATCAAATATAAATACTCTCATCACTTAATTTAAGGGGTTAAAAAAACACTAATAACTCTTAAAGTCATGAGTTTAAGTCCTAAAGACATACTTAAATATGACGTCATCCTTTTAAAGCTGACTAATTCTAGTTACGAGACCTCAAATTCTTAAAAATTATAGTTAAAAAAAATTTAAATTAAAAAATAAATGAATGCTAATTGCATAGAGGACACGTCACGCGCCTAAGAGCAATTATACTACCTGGGAGTGGGAGAAGTTTTATGATTGAAAGTGAAAATTGAATATTGTTAAAGGTTAATTGTGTAAATTTTAGAGATAAAATTAAGCATTTGCCCAATAATGCATTGGTAAACGCTTTGACTGCATTCCCATCTGCTCCCATTGGACTTTCATGCTCCACAGTATTAATTATTTATTTATTTTTCGAATCCCGAGTTTAAGTTAAAAAAAGGAATTAATAATTAATAAAAGCACAATCAGAATCTATTCTAGCGAAAGCGATAAGCCAACACAATCTGTGTACTGCGTGCGACTTCGTCGCAAAATTAGCTGTGTGAAAATACATCCATCCATCATCCAACACTTGAGCCTGAAGAAATTCTTCATTAGTTCGAAGGTAAGAAATTCTTCGCTGTTGGTTGTTATCTTTCTCTGCATTCTACCAATTTAGGGTTTTTTTCTTTCTTTCTTTCCTTTTTGTTGTTTTTTAATGGTGGTGCTGTTTATTGCCAGTGGATTTTTCTTGTGGAGTTTTAATGGTGGCTGCCTGGTGCGTGTATAGTATTTTATGTTATTGTTTTTCTAAGGGGTTAAAAAAATAGGGGAACTTGAAAAGAGCCAAAGGCAATAAAATATAAAACTGGGGATCAATTACACATTGCCTTTGAAATTGGAAAATTATTCTTCTTTTGTGATTTTATTATTATATCCAGGAGAATAGAAAATTTTGCACCTTTAGTTTTTCGGTTTTGGTTCTTTTTAATGCTCTTTTTGGATATATGGGGTTGCTTTTTGTTGATTAAAGTACTAACTGAGCATCAATTTCAAAATCAGGAATTGTTTATTTCACAATGAGCTGAATTTGGATAGAATTAAATATACATTGGCTCCATGGATGCTCTCTCAGTTTTTGGAAAAATAATTTTTTTTCCAGTTATCTTGATTGAGGCCTGAGAGTTTCACTCCAATTGATAAGTAAAGAAGCTCAACTCATCTGTGCAAAAGTGGATCGAAATGCTGTTTGCTGATCACTGTTCTATTTCTATTCAACCTTGAACTAATTTTTGGTTTCCACAAGATTTTATTTTCTCTTATTTTTGTATTTTTCCTAATTTTTTTTGAATGTCTATCCCTCTGAAACATATAAAGATCAAGTGAAGCTATCTTGCTGCTGTGCACTCATCCTACTTTTGCATACCATGCTTAAGATCCCAGAACATCAGGTTGCTGGTCATAGAGCCCGTGATGGACTGCTTGGCCCTCTCATAGATGATTCAGGGCGGTTCTACAAGCCTCTTCAGGATGGTGAGCGTGGCAACAGAGAGGTGGCTTTCTACACGTCCTTCTCCTCCAATACACGGATTCCAGAGCACATCCGCAAATTCTTTCCTTTCTTCTATGGTACCCAACTTGTAGAGGCATCTGATGGATCTGGGTTGTGCCCTCACCTTGTCTTGCAGGATGTTGTCTCAAATCGTCTGAATCCATCAGTCATGGATGTTAAGATTGGTTCCAGAACATGGTATCCACAAGCACCTGAAGACTATATTCAGCGGTGCCTTAAGAAAGATAGAGAAAGCAGCAGCTTATCGTTGGGGTTTAGGATATCTGGCTTGAGGGTATATGGCGGTAAAGATTCAGAATTTTGGGAACCTGAGAGGAAGCGTGTCCAGAATCTTACTGCAGATGAGGTTAGATTGGTTCTGAGGAAGTTGGTTTCTTCCAATGCATCCGCTGATCCAAAAGTGGTGCCAGATAGTTCTTTTGCATCGAGTGTTTATGGTGGTTCTACTGGGATTTTAGCACAATTGTTGGAGCTAAAGGCATGGCTTGAGGATCAAACAATCTACCATTTCAATTCTTGTTCCGTTCTCATTGTGTATGAGAAGGAACCATTGCTAAAAGGAGAGACTTCAGGTGCTGAAGTGAAACTTATTGACTTTGCTCATGTTCTGGAAGGCAACGGTGTTATTGATCATAACTCCTTGGGTGGGCTTTGTTCTTTAATAAAATTCATCTCCGAGATTCTTACCGGTCCGGATGAGTGCTCAACCAAGATTTGTTCACCGGATTCTGAAAGGAGCAGCGTATCTACTGGAGACAGCTACAAAGAGTGAAAGAAACATTTGAAGTGCATAGGGATCTGGGATTAGATTACTTTTTTGGTAGGTGGGGTTTTAAAATTTCATTAAAGTTGATGGAACTGTCTCAATTGATATGCGTCAACTTACTGAACTAACTTCTCTATGGCTATTTTTGTTGCATCTTTTGGGCGAAATTTCTCTATGGTTATTTTTGTATTTTAGGCCAAAACTCATGGATTGTAAAACCCAATGGAATTGTTCCATAATCATATTGAAAGTTCCATTTGCACTCTGATTTACAGTTCGTCTATTGCTTTTATCATTTTCGAAAGAGAAAAAAGGGTGTGCCATATAATAATGTTGGACTTAGACATGCTGTGGTATGGTTCGGAGCTGATATGAGAAACTACCCCATTTTTCTACTTCAGTATCAAATTCCCTGAATATTTGACTGCAAATCTTTTTTGACTTAAGAAATTATACTGCTCAATTCCCTAATAATTGACTACAAATCTTTTTTGGATTAAACAAATTAACGCTGCTCATTTATGTAATTTTCGATTTGTTCCAACTTGATGCTTTCCTGTTAATTTTGAATTCTTAAGGTCAAATATTTCATTCAGTGGGGCCAATTTCTTTCCTGTTGTGGCAAGGAAGCTCTCAGATACAGGAAGTCAGATACATTTCTGTCAAGGACTGCGAGATTAAAAGACAATATCAGCTGGTAACATATTACTGATTGTTTAGGACACATCTGGCCGGCCTATGATAAACTTTCTTTTAAGCAAATGCAGTTAAAGTCTGCTTACAAAATAATCCATTTGAAATCTAGCAGTGAACTCCAAGCCTCAGAAGAAAATGACTTTCATCTCTTGCGACATCTAAACATTAAAAACATATAAGACATATGAGACACTCCTTTCACAAGAGCACAATAACGAATCAAACCAAGATGAATTCCTCCCTATTCTTTTGCATTATCTTGTGCGCTTTATTTCAAGTGTGCTTAGCGGACAACGATAATATTCGGGATACTTGTCCAACAGCTTCTACAAGTAAGCAGAATATCTTCATCAATGGCTTGCCTTGCAAGAACCCAGGTAGCATTAGTTCTTCAGATTTCAAGTCAACAAAACTGACTTGCCCTGGTGACACAGACAACTTTCTTCGTTCATCGACCACCATTGTAACTGCTTTCGATTTCCCTGGCCTGAACACCCTCGGCCTCTCAATTGCCCGGACGGACCTTGATGTAGATGGTTTAGTGTTACCACATACTCACCCAAGAGCCACTGAGATGTTCTTCATCGGCACAGGCGTGGTGATTGCTGGATTTGTTGATACTAAAAACCAGCTATTCCAAGTAGTCCTCAAAGTAGGGGGTGTCTTCGTTGTTCCTCGGGGTCTACTTCACTTCTGCTTGAATGCTGGCAATGAGGCTGCCATTGTATACTCAGTACTCAATAGCCAAAATCCTGGAGTAGTGAATATTTCTGGCGCAATGTTTGAGCCTGATCCTGACATGATTATGAAGCTAGTCAAGAGAATAAAATCTCTTTCAGCATCAACCATCAATGCCACTGAAATTGTGTCTGTATATGAATTTTAAACTCTGTTCAGTTAGTATTTATACTCAAGAATATTAAACTAATATGCCGAGAAAATAACGCTTCTGCTTCTGGTTTTAACATACAGCTTTTGCATCGCCATGTAATTTGTACAGAAAAATCAAATTGCTATCAACTAATACATTCTGTTCTGTTGAAAAGAAGAGTATGTACGTTATTGTTATTTTTAAACAACATGGGGCTTTGCACATTTACAAAATAACAGGTATCAAAACTGTAAATTTTCTTCCCACCTCGTAAGTCGTAACGACTCTGTTACCAGTATTTATTTATTCGAAATTCAAATCCACAGTACATCTTTCATTTTCTTCCCGCGCCAAATTGAAGAAGAAAAAGCAGAAGCCATGGTTGCAGTGTGCTTCGTGCTGGATCTATGTTGCCTATCACCTCCATTGCTTAGAGACCTGAAACAGGTACCGATTAAATCAATCGAATGAAAAATCGTGTCGCGCAACTGATTGATTGATGAAATTGTGCAATTTTGTTGTCAGTGCTTATTACAGCTCGCTAATTCTTACGCCATTTCATCTCCTTCGGCGCGGCATCGTCCATCTGATACTCTCAATGATAGGATCGGCCTGTGTTACGTTGTCGAAAATCGCATTTCGTCCTCTCGAGAGGTATAAATTTTTCCTCTCTTTCAAATCAACAATTAACGAGTGCAGAATGTTGTTAACGATTGTTTGAAAACGCTAATAAAACAGCTTAACATCGCGTATAACCCTAGAGGAAATTTCCGTCTCCGAGATTTTCATCACGCCGTTAACAACTTGCCTGTGGATTCTTTTTTGCCTGAAATCGACGATTCCGGAACTCTCCGTCGGTCAGGTGGTAGCTCGTTCTCTCTCTCGTGATTTTTTTATTTTGGCTGAGCGCGTTTATTTATGCTAATTATGAATCATTGGTATTAGATGCAAAATTAACAAGCGTTTTAAGCGATCAATTTCTTTACTCATGGGAGATTAAAGATTTTATGAGGAAAGTGATTGTTTTGAGTTGCTGTTTACCTGAGAATATAGACCCCGCCTTGAAAATTACTCTCATGGTAATTCAGCCTTTTTTATGTCATTATTTAATGTGACGCTTTTAGTGTTTTTCTTTTTACAAATTCTCCATTTTTTATTTTTATTTTTTTGACAGGATGCAGCAGATAAGTGTGTTTCGGTGGAGTTTGTGTTGTTTGAACAAAGCTCAAGTTACCTCAGCAATATGCCGGAGAATATCAACTGCTTTGTGACAAGTTTATCTGATCTTGATAATTGCTCGTTTCAGACTTATATTCCAGGTTGTCAAATTTCGTCTTTTTTTATCAAAGTCAAATTTTGTTTATCCTTTTCTCTTGCAATTAAGCTGAATTTTCCTTGGATGTTAATTGGTTGGACTATATACGCTAGAAAAATAAGAACAAGCGAAATTCTGTATTTCCTTGTTTGGAAAGTCTAATAATGCCAATTGAATTCTTACGTAGTCAATTTTTGTAACTAGGAAGTCTACAATTGCTAGAATTCAGATCTTTCAACTAAAAAGAACAATTGATTTGCAAAGAAATGAAATCATGCAAAAAGTGAATGAATTCTTGCAAATGATTTTTTTTTTCTAAAAAGGCCTTCAGTATTAACAATAAACAGATTTTGCAGATAGCAGAGTGTTTCATGATCTGGTGAAACAATGGCTACTGGAACTGAAGGATGATACAGAGGAACCATTGCAAGCTCGTTTTATCTTTAAGACTAACCTTGTAGGCTCTTTGAATCAGATAAACTGCAGCTTGTCAATATCTGTCAGTCAAATTACTGATGAGTTCAGTGCCTGTCAGGTATTAATTACGAGCTTGCTTAATGTTCTCTAACAAATGATAACATGGATTCTATTTTCCTTTTTGCATCCAAGGAATGTTATGAACGAGTTTTCTCTGCCATAGACATGCAGATGTCATGGCATGCTGTTAGATAATGCTGCAAAAGATAAAGTTGAGAGGCTTTGTTGTCCAGTTACAGGCCATGATTTGGAAACAGCTGATGTGATTGATAATTCTGTGAAAATTGGAGATAAAACGGTCTTGTTTATGCCCTCTTTCCAGAGCTCAATGAAGGTCCATCAAGTTTCTTCACCCATTGAATTCAATATTATTGAGAGGACTAATCTGAAATCTTTGAGTGAAGGTACTGTCATGTATGAAGCTGTCATATCGTCCTTGTTGCTTATCCACTTCATTTCATTGCCATCCCTATGGAAACTCCTTGGAAAGGGAGAAATACTGCTTAGTATTGTAATGCTACTGGTATTCTGATGTTTATGCTTCTTCTTTTTTTCACCTCATGGGGTCATATACATTGGCATATAAGTAAAAACAATTAAATCAGTGAGCTGCAAATCTCACAAAAACTGCCTTGTGTCTGTAGTGTGAAAACATTGACAACTGTATCTATCCATATGTTTTCAATCAACATTTTGTGAACAAATTAGTTCCTGCTATAAATTTCTTTCGACCTTTAGAAAAACTCTCTGATGCTTGCATATTTTTTTCCATTCCAGAGTTCGAAGGTATTGAAAATTTCCTGCAAAATATTTCCATTTCCTCTTCCTCCTCTCTGTCTTCCCCTTTTGGTTTGTAGAGGGTAGATTCTCCTGATTGAACCTCTCTTCTAGGAGAACTCAGGAAAATGAGTAGAGTAAGCACTCTAAGTAAAACATGCTTTTCCACTAACCTGCCCTTCTTGATATCTTAGCACAGGTATTATATTTGGAACCTCATTTTTTGTGGCTCCATCAACTTGCAATGAGATGGGGAATTCTTCAGATGAAATGTCCCAATCTGAATTGAATTCTCAACGTATGTGGTGTGCCTCTCTCTCTTTCTCTCTCTCTCCCTTCCCCCAATTTTACTTATGTAAGAGAATAGAGAGGCTCAGTAGTCCTCTGATTCCAATATTAAGAAATGTATTTTAAGTTTTAAGACCACTTTATTGTAGACTTTTGCATGATTCTTTATTGCTTTGTCTTTCTAAATTGGGATATGATTTTGCAGTTTTTCAAGGGATTTGCAGTGCTCTCCATTCAATGGATGAGGGGCTCGTATGTTCTTCATATTGCAATGTGGAAACCATGAGAGAGACTGCATTCCAGTGCTATTACATTCTTCTGCCATCGGAGAATGGACCAATGCTTCTGAGGGTGAATGTCAATCCCCCTCATCCATTGGCTATAAATAGCATATCTTGCAAATTACCGAATTCCGTTTCTTATAATCCTTTTATTCTACATGCACTATCTTCCTCTTTCCTTTTGCTATTTTGCAGAGGCATGGGAGATTTTGGTTCAACTGTTCTTCCCATGACTTAATCTCTTCTTTGTGCTGTTCTTGACCTACTCTATCACTTCGCAGCGTCTTGCCAGTTTAGAGGAAGTATTGCCCATGCTTGACATCAATCAACTCCTTCATTATTTGATTTCCAAGGATATTCAGAATGCTATTCAAGCTGCTCTATTAAAGGTTGAATTTCATCACTGACCACTTTCTAAAATTACGTTCCTGTTGTGGTTCTTTTGCTTTCTTTTTCACTTTTCTTGCTTAAAGTCCTAAATGTAATCTATTTTGGTTTGCATAATTTTTATTCCATAATATACCTTTTCCTTAAAAAGGTCTTGACTGCTAACATTTTCAGCTAGATGTTGCTTCTGACAAGCTGCTTTAAACATGGGATACAAGTAACTTAAAATAAGAAGAGTATTCTTTGAAAGATATTCTAAGGAGCTGTATCATAACATTTTGAGGCTCAGAGATCATTATCATTTCTTGCTTAGTGCATCAACTTAAGCTAATTGGAAGCCTTGTCTGTAATAGGCACAGCATAATCTGCATCATATTACATTAGATGCTTGGGGAGCATAAACTAAATTAAACCAATTTTTTCTTCAGCACATTGGAGTAGACTTTTTTACCCATTTTAAAAATTTCTTCTTTTTCTGAATTCCCACAGATTGAACTGAGAGACTATAATCCAGTCCTGCATGACAGAGGCTTCCATCAAAAGCTGAACTTACTTGTGAAAGAGAGCTTGCAATTTGGGTAAGTGTTGTATTCAATCATGCTGTGTCTTGCTAGCTGACAAAAGGAAATATTCATACTTATGCACTACTAGTTCTTTTTCAAGCTCGAAGTTGAGGATATTTTTAATACTCATCAAAGTGACAAGGTCTTGAGTGCTTCAAAGAGGTTGCTTGAAATTTTTTCAGCATTTCCTAAATGATTTGTTTTTCTGCTGAGCTTATCAAGTAAGAACCTGCACACGAATCTGTTGTTAGTTGTTTTAACTTCACAGAAAACCGGGGTTGATAGTTGTTACCAAATCATCCATATAAACAAATTTATTTCCTAAAATTAGAAAGAGATGCATTTAGAGATTGTTATAGTTCATCCTTTCTTTTGTGTTCCACAACTGTTTTCCTCATCCTAGCATCCAAACTGGGTTTGTTTTATTGCTGTTTCAGAGATTCGTGCTATGAAATTTATGCAGTTAACCTTATTTTTAGATTAATTGCTAGAATTTTAAGTTTGAGGCTGAGCTTAGCTGGGCATATGTTTTCTTCATGATTAGTGTCATTGTGTTTGATGTTTCCCTTGCTTAAATGCATGTTCCAGGTCTATTCCTCCTAAAGTGAATGAGGCAGCATCTGAACTGAACTCAAACAGACTAGATTCTTCAGAAAAATCAAATGGTGCAAGGGATGTTACATTTGCCAAAAATGAATCCCCACAACTGAATGCGAAAGTCGGTAAAGAGAAGATCACATCTTCTATTGCAGAAGAATGGGAGCAGCTAGTTGTCAGTGAAGTCCCCAACATATATTCTCCAACTTGTGTTTCGAAACCTAAGTTGGATTTATTACTTTTGTCCTCTCCGGACAGTAATAAACAGCTGGATGTTAAAACTTCAAGGATATTAGAGAGGCTGGAGGTGCCAAGACAGTTGAAAACAAAGGCAACTTCTCCCATTGTCACAAACAGCAGCTTCTCAGAAACATGTGTGCCAACAAAAAGGCCTCTAGTCCCTTTCCAGCCTGCTAATGCTATTGAACAGGGCTTAACCTCAAGTCAATTAATGAAACCCAATTTCCAGAGGCTAAAAAGGAAGCACAAATGAAAACAATGGCTGCCTGGAGTTGGAGTATGCCTACTTTTAACCGTAGTGAGAACTTCCTATTGTATGGATAATTAATGAACTGGCCTGCCCGTGAAATCTTGTAGTCGAAACTGAGAGCAGCTTACGTTTTGCATAGCAAATTGTAGTATATGGTTTCTACTTTCAAGTCGCCTGCATTTAATTGAAAGAAAATGACATCTGAATTGCCATAGTGCATACATCAATATCTCTTTAATTTTTTTGAATGACATCTAAATTGACATAGTGCATACGTCAATATCACTTTAATTTTTTTTTTGAAGTGGGAGACAAAAAAATCATATAATAATGATTAAAAAATGTAACAGATACACCATTAACTACATTATTAGATTAGAAAAAGACTTGCAGGTTGTACAAAACTTAATAGTCAAATGCTGATATTTATCCATACAACTTCAATTAATTAAAAAAACAAAGACATTCTCTTCTCTATTATACAAGATAATTTGGAGAGGGAAAAAAAATGGAAAAGAAAACAGAAGAGAAAATGCTTTACAATTCATATTGTGCGTAGGGTATATAAACATTTTACATATTGATGAGGATGCGCACCAACCTTTCCTATCTAAACCCCAACTTTGGATGGTGGTCTGGCCCGGCCTGCCTGATGTCGCTTTCAAAGCACTAGTTGATAATTTACCAGTTTTTTTCCACACATTGCAAGCTTAATCAACAATTATTGTGAAGAGGGTAACAAAAAGGTCAACAGAAGGGCCCAAAAAACTTTGATATGTGTTCAATTCGAAAGGTCTGTTTTCTTTTTCTATCTGCTGTGTGAGCCATTTGAAAATATTTTTAGAAATTCTCTTTATGAAAATCAAACTTGGTGTTTGTCTTGTGCGAGAAATCCAAAGCTAAATGTCGTAGCTCCTTTGTTAGCGCTGGTGCACCACAGTAAAACACCCCTGCCATATAAAATAAAAGGTTAGAGACGTAAACCATTAATCAATTAGAATTGGAAACTCACTGCCACGACCCACCACTACCACCCACTAAAATATATCTTTTTGTGCTAATTGACAGAAAGCTTAAACAAAGACACAGTGATGCAAGAAAAAAAAAAGTAGTTCTTTGAAGTGAAAAGGATAAGACCTAGCATTGCAATAATTAATAATGCTGTATGGTAGTAAAAGTCACAAATAAATAAATAAATGTGGACTCACCAACTCGAGAGTTAGGGTGATTAAGGGCAGTGCGCTTGTAGACATTTCTCCAATTGGGCTTAGCAAAATGAGACTTGACACGAGTGCCAGAGACAATATCGACTCCATTCTTGGCATGATGTAGAGACTGAAGCATAGCAATTAAAGCAGATCTTGCATCCCCTTCTTCATAGACACTAGTGCAATAGTTGTGTAGCTCTATCACATGGTTATGGTCTAGTTCAGCTACCTCATTCATCACCCCTTTAAACCAGTCAAAAGATCCTTGCTCCCTTGTCACCCAATAAAAGTATGCCCTTCTTGTTTTGAAGTTTTCTTTTCTTCTTTGTGCGTTAGGACTAGGTGTCTTTGGCAATGTACCGTTTTCTAATTTATCAGCTTCTTCTTCTTCCTCCATTGCCCTAATGTTGTTGACTATGTCTTTGACTATGCTGATCATGGGGGTTGCTCCAATTCCTAGACCCACAAGCAGAACCACCTCATACTTCTTGTAGTCTTGTGCTGGTGCTCCATATGGACCATCAATCAGTACTCTTGGAAAACTGTTCATAACCAATCAAGGCCATAAAAAAATTAGCTCAAGAAAGTTGCTAGCTGACATTATATGACAAAATAAGATCATAACTTCAATGGAAGAATATATCCTCTCATCACAAGGGTCAATAATTTTCACTTCCATACAAAGCCATGTGCAGGTGTTTGTTAGCTGTCGCTATCTCTGGTGGAATGAATTTATTTTAGAGTTAACCCATATGTGATTTTTTACAATGAACAGTTTTTGGTGTGTGTGTTGTGCTTAGATATCGAATAATTGAATGCAAAAATTATGTAAAACAAGGTTAGCACTTAGCAGCATGTGGCTTTGACTAATGAAGAAGTGCATGAACAAGAATTTTTCAAACTGCATAGCAATGGACAAGAAAGTTTCTAATGAATCCAGCTATATTTTTATCAATGGCACAACAAGACATTCGTATAAAATACTTATAATATTTTCATGATTAATCCCATTATTTTTGTCTTGTAATTGATGTAAGGTTTATTAAGATAAATTATTGATTTAGGTGAGGTGTAGCTCCTCATGAAAGTTAATAAAAAAAAAATAATAAGGCCAAAGAAAACAAATGGGGAGTTTATCTACCAAGGGCACTTTGAAGTGGACAGGAAAAGATTTCACGATTAGTTCATTTTGATTGCAATTTTGGTGGTGGGTCCTTTGACATATATAGCCGAAGGTTAATTTTCTATGCTGCATTTTGTCTTCTTTACTTATTCAAACAATAATGGAATCTTTGATTTTTTTGTATCCCTTTCTTCTATTTTCTTTGAAGCTTAAATGCAAATTGCTTAAAGGTGTATATAAGCACATGCACACTCACCCCATTCTTTCCCCCCCCCCCCCCAAAAAAATGACAGCAAGCTTATGGCAAGTGGCTAAGTTGTGCATACAAAAATCAAGTAATCACTTGCTCTAGGTATATATATATATTTCAGCAATGAGATTGTTGTACCCAACCACCCAAGATTCACTCCTAATTAGAAGTTGACCTTTTGTAATATAATGCTTGTCACGTACACACACACACACATCAGAAGTAACTACTCAAATCACCCTCTACATGTGCATTATTCCTCTTGACAGGCCTACGTTCATTAGTTAATTATGAGAATACAAGTGGGTTTTCCTTAATTTTGTAACTATATATGCAATTTTGTAACTATATATGCAAGTATGAGTGGAGTAAGCATTGTCCCCAAGTTCAAAGAACTTACTTTGGGTTGCTATTTCCTTGAAACTCATCAGCTCTGAGAAGTCCACTTTTTCCTGCATCCGGTGGTTGACACACCTGTAAAATTGAACAAATAATAAGGGACAAGAGGGAAATTAGCCATAATAGTCGCCACCTAAAGGGTAATAACTAGTAAGAACTTGGGGAAAATCAGAAAATGTAAACAATGCAATACTCATTTTTCAATTAAAAGCACATGCCTGTGAAAATACTGTCTTAAGCTGCCTTGTCCAATCACCCAAAGTTCTAATGTGAACACTCAGATGGTCATCCCCAGGAGCTGAAGTGATGGAAAATGGGTGCCTGTCGACATGTGGTTTAACTTTAATAAGTAAAAAAAAAATAGCAATAATATCCACTACAAAACTACAGTAACCAGGTAAAAGTTTTCTACCATTCAAATGGGGACACAGCAGCACAATTGACAAACATGTACTGTCCACTCTTGTATCTAAATCCATGAGGCTTTGACATGTGAAGTGCCAATACATTTCCAGGATAAATAGCCACCTTCAATTTTGTTCACAGGAAGCATATCAGGCACAACTTGTAATCTCGATAATGCACACAATTATACATAAAAATCTAGTCCTGTTTTCTTTTGCTCACCTTTTTAATGGTAACAGGCTTAATGCTGGCTCTTAGTGCCCTTGTCAATCTTTCACTGACATAAAGGACAATGGGAACAGCCAAATACATCCATGTCTGCCAATAAAAGAGAACAGCTACATTATCAATCAAATAATGTTAAGAAGTTAAATAATAATGCTGCAGCTCGCTAAAGAAATGGCCTACCGTTTTCTTGTACCATTTATCAGTCAGGTAGAGGTATTGACCATGAACAATAAGCAGTGTGTAGACAATGATGAAGAGATGGTGAGAGTACCAAAAGGCATTGAAACCGGTGAGTTTCTTAAGAAAAAAGGGCAAATTAAGCTTGTTACGTCTAAACCAAGGGGCAGCTAGTGTAAAGGCTATTGCCATTAACACCACCATTATGATCCCAGTCACTCCCTCCACTGACTTAACAAAATGCCAGTAACTTGAAGGTTGATCCCCAAAGAATGGCTGCATAAGCTTCCAATCCTCGTCAGTTGCACGAAGAAGGCGAGGGAAGTCACAAGCCAAATGAGAAATTGCATGCAGACCAACTCCAATTGTAATTCCCACTGCTATCACCTACAAAAAGAACACAGCCCATTTGTTTACTCTTCTGTTTCTTTCAATAGAAAAGACATTAAGAGAAAGAAATTGCATTAGTACCTTGTGAAAATTAAGGTTGTCATCAAAAGGGACTACAACACCTAACTTGGTCTTATTCCTAAGCCAAGTGAGGGTGTTTCTGCAGACTGGTAGCAAAATTAAAGCCATATTCAATTTCAGTGTCTCCGCACCTCCCTTTGCAATGCACACACATGCACCCATTACTTCATACGCAGCTCTATCTCGATATTGTACGTACTTGTAGGCAAATAGGCCAGCCATGGCACCAATCCATAGAGCTATCACCCACACTCTCTGCCAGTTATCTAAAATGAAGTACCTGGTGCTTCTTCCCCAGCTCCTTAATGGGTTGTCATCCAGAGTAGGCTTAAGCTTCTGGCTAAGCATTTGGCTCAGGATTTTGCTCTCTCCTACTCTTACAGACTGGTTTGGTCCTTGCAATAGAAGCATTTCCAAATTCTCTATCTGTTTTTGGAACAATATTCACACACAATTCATGACCCATTACAACAGTTCGCGCAGAAAAAAAAAAGGTTAGGATAACATCAGTTTCTTATTTATTTACCATGATATATCCATGACTTTCTGGATCCAACTCTTCCATGATCAAGGCTGCATATTCCTCTGCTTGTTTTTGAATATTTGATAGTTTATTTGCAGAAGCACTAAGGGTAATAATCTGTAGATATAAACGATCGAATCTTTAATTAATCCAAATTTTATTCTGATATAAAGCACATGCTCTGATCTTAAGATTATTTGATGTTACACGTAAAAAAAAAGAAAAAAAGAAACCATACCTCTTTTACTTCCTCTTCCGTGATTCTTCCATCTGCATCTTTGTCAACCCTGCAATTAATTTTTGTCATCTAAGTTACATCTCCATAAATGAACACTTGCAACTTCAAGAACATTTTGAAAATAAAAAACAACAACAACTTTACATGTCAAAGAAAGTTTGAAGCCTGGAATCAAAGCTCTGGTTGGAAATCTGTTCCCAAAACTCCTTCAGTTCTTCTTTACTGATGGAATCACCTTGTATATTCCTCCTCCTAGAAAGTGCATCAAATAACTCTCCTGCAAATTCTTTTGACTCCTTCATTCCTGTAATTTACATAGCGAACAACAATTAATCCTAACCAATTTTTTTTTTTAAAAAAAACAACAAGTTACTCGTACAAGATTATACAAGAAAAGTTAATCAATCTTTCACTCAGAGCTACCTATGCATTCGCAGAATTTTGACCGAGGAAGCAGCCCATTAGTGGAAGCAGTAATTTCATCGAACCGCTTCTCCACGGCAGCCCATCCAGCACCTCCGTCTGTCTTGCTAATAAACTTGAGTCCTTTCAAAGCATATGCAGCTGCAGACTTAGTCCTGTCAAGACGACCAGGAGGAGGCCTTTTCGAGAATGAAGCAAACCGCTTTATTTCCTGAGAAACATGCCTGAGCTTAGCAGAAGCATTCCTGACAAGGCTAGAAGTTGATCTTTTCTCTAATCCTTTAGCAAGTAAAGTAATTTCTGGATCTTCTTCAACTCCATTTGCAGCTTTGACACTATGAACAGCAACTGAATCATCACGGACATCCAGGGTCACTTCCAGGTATTGTTCATCCTGAGATGAACTAGATTCGGGAATGTTGAACCTTGCACTCTTTCTTGTTGTCCTCTTGTTTAGAGGTCCACTTAAAGGACCACTGTAAGGAATCCTTTGATCAACTGTCATAAGCTCTGTATCGGAATGATGGTGCTGGTGATGATGATTATCTTCTCTGCCCATTTCTTGCATCTGGGCTATGATTCAAATCCTTCAAGTTCTAAAGAAACACCTTGAATCTTGATTCTTGAATGAAGAATATGAATCTATCAACCAGAAAGGTTACGATTCTTTAAAGATAGTAACAAATAATTCAAGAATAAAAAAAATAAAGATGAATTCCGGCGGATTTAGAGCCAAGAAAATCTCTTCTTGGCTTTGTTGGTTTCTTTGAGTTTGGTTGTTATTGTGTGAGTGAGTATATATATATATATATATAAAGATGTTAGTAGATGAGCATGTACTTTACAGTATGAACAGGCAATGCAATGTTTCTGTCATTAAAATTAAAATTAAAGTTAGAAGCATTAAATGATCTAATCATCACAATTCAATTTATTAAATCTCGAAAGTTTGGTAGAAACTAACAGCAAAGTATTATAAAAAATTACGTGACTAATGAAGAGTTTTAAACAAAAGTCGTGTATGTATTACTTTTTTTTAAAATCTATTTTGCAGCATTTAGCATGACATTGACAGGAAAGCTTATCAGAAGTTCCATGGTTTTTCTGTCACGTGGCTGATTTTTATCTTCCTTCTTCTTTCCTTGACAGTCCTGTATTCACATTTCCTTGTTTTTTTTCTTTACTTTGGCAGAATAATTTGTTACCTGAAACAAATAATTACATTAGTTAAACAAAAAACAAATAAACATACATATACAACTAGGGGATGCCGAGGGAGATTCTGTGTATACGTATAAGTTTAAAATTGGAGCATAACAATTACGAATTGGTTTTGAAACAAATACATACATAATCCAATTTCCCAAAAGGGAAAATAACATATTTAAAAATGAAAAAAAAAATATTGATATAGCTAGTGGAAAGGATTTAAAAAAAAAGCACAACTCATATCCAGAAAAATAAATTGATGGTACCACGACTTCATAACCGTGTGATATGCTGGTCAAGTCAAACATTGTGTACCAAGTGCAGAGTTTAAAATAGGAATAATATCCATAACCATTTCTATGCTGCAAATTTTGCAAGTTGATCTCTACCAATTTCTTTTCTTGGATACAACTCATTTTCATCATCATCATCACCTATTCACACACAATATATATATATTGCGTTTCTTTAACCAATAACCAAACATTTACCGATATAGTGGGAAATCCAATATTGAATTTTTTTCTTCTCTCTTCCAATTTATAATGGCAAGTCTATATATATATAACCTGCGTCACTTTGACCAAATGACCAAACTCTTTACCCACATAATAGAAAATTAAATATTAAATTTCTCTTTTCCCCTCTCCCAATTTAATAGCATATCCAATTTGTAATGGTTGTGTATATATATATATATATACCCAGTTTGTAATGGTATATATATATATATATATAGATAAAGGTTTAGTGCATAATGTTGAGGACCACTGCTTCATGATTTCCTTAACTAACATAAACAATGCTAATTAGTTATTCTGTCAAAAAAAAATTCAACAAAAGGCGGTTCTTGCTCTTCAATTAATGTGGAACTTTATATAATTAATTATCAAGTTGAAACATTAATCCAATAATGCAAGCTGGGGAATTTTCTAAATTATTCTATTAATCATAATATTTAAGTATATTTATAGAGCACATTATCTTCACATGGTTAATTAAACTATAATTACAAGTACACCAAACACACAGACAAGTGTTTTATTTTTATTCTCACATAATTTATTCACCAAAATAATACATATATCTTGGCTATCATTTAGACATTTTCTTAGAATTTTTTGTTGTTTCGAACAAAACTATGATTATAACCGGACAAGTATGAAATCGACAAACAAAGTTATTAATATTAAAATCATTAGGAATTTGAATCCGGAAGAAGAAGAGTTTGTTAGAGGAAAGTTCAAAATGGTATGAAACATTAACGCCAAATATACAATTTCACCCCTTAACTTTATTCGATTATTTTGTATAACCTTTAAATTTTTATTTTGTTCAATTTCACTTCATAACTCATATTTTTAACCTATTTAATTCTTCTTGCACATCAAACAAACGTATGTATTTAACTCGCGCTGAATTTGAATAGGTGAAAAATGAAAGTTAAGAGATAAAATTAAATAAAATAATAGTTAAGAGGTGACATAAAATAATTGAGTAAAGTTCAAAGATGAAATTGTATATTCCATCAAATATTAATGAAAAGGGTTAAGTGGACTTTTGAAGAAATAATGAAAAGGGTTGTCACTAGTTAAGGATAATGTTCAATTTTTCAATTGAAGTGAACAATTTTGACTGTGATCATTACACTCACACATGGTGCACGCACCAGGTAAAGCTCCGCAAATAGTGGATATCATTAACCTGACCTGCGGAAGGAAAATCCAAATTAAAATTCCCTAGGAAAAAAAAGGTGCAGGCTGGCAGCATTATAAACATAGTTAATTTATCACAAGTTGACTATGCCGGCCTACTACCCCAAAACTAAAGGGCGACGGAAATGAAGTGTAGGGGATTTGGTGAAGGAACCAACCTTGACTTAGGTATGTGGCTGATTTACCAAAAGGGTATGGGTGGTTAACTCTTTGAATTGCATATACAGGCAGCAGCAGCTTCCAATAGGCATTTGTACCTGCTTCGCTTGCTGTGTCTTAAGGACCCGCTTTTAATGGGGCAATAGGCTGCCTCAGTCTCACTTACCATGCAGTTGCCAAAACTTACTCTTGTTGTTGTACTTGTAGCTAGTTTGATGTCCATTACCTTGATAAAATCGACTCCACTCGATTAACAGTAATTGATGAACTCTGGATTTCTTGTTTCATAAAACATATATTTGACCATTCAATTATTATTATTGATTTTTTTTTTATTTAACAGTTGATATTTGATAATTTTACGAATTTTGGTTAACTATTAATTGACAGACATATATTTTTAATAATTTGCATGTAATAAACCGTGTATATATATGCTTAAATTTTATGTATAAGAAAAATATGTACCGAAAAAAAGTTTATTACTTTTACAAAATTTATTCAATTCGGTTCGGTTTGAATAAGTTAAATTTTCTAAGGATGTTTACAAAAATACCTAAAAAAGAGGAGGCAATAACATCAATTATCCCAAATTTTCTATAACTTACACGTGTGTCCTATATTTTTAAAATATAACACGCGTGTTCTTTTTTTTTCGTCACTTCCACTGTTTTTTTTTCGTCGCTGTTGCTGGTCCATTTCCTTCTTCTCCTCGCACAACTATTGTTCCATCTCCAACAAGGCAACCTTCTTCTTCCTCATTCACCGTTGTCGTCGTCGTCGTCTTCTTCTTCTTTTTCTTCCTGCGTGATTTCACTTATTTCTTTCCTTTTTCAATTGAAATCGGTTCGCAAGTCTTTAGATCTATTGTTTCTTTGGCTTTTTGTTTGTTGGCTTTGCTTTGCTTGTTTGGGAGAAAATAAAAGAAAATACAAAGACAAAGAAAAATAAAAAAGAAGAGAATTGAAAGAGGGAGGAGGGTATGTTGTTTTGTAGAGAATTGAAAAATTGAATACGAAATTGGATAGGGATTATGATAGGCTCCAATATCTGGTTGTCATCTTTCTTTATATTCAGGTATGCTATGGTATTCTTTTCATTTTTTTTTCTAAATTCTTTTTCTTTACCTCTAATTGTTTTGTTGTAGTATGCATAATAAAAAGATTGGATGGGCTTTGATTGGATCCTTGGGTGCATTGTATAACAGAGTTTTGTTCATCAATTTGGCAATTGCATTGTTCACACTTGTCACCATCAAAAGCAGTAGCCAGAGTTTGGGTCATACCTACGTTGTTCTCATCAAGTTGTTATTTGATTTGCAATCACTTCATTCAGGTGCTATTTTGCTTGTGAAATTTTGGATGGGAAAATATATGCCATTGGTGGGTTAGGTTTGAAGTTGAGTGATCCACATTCTTGGGACACCTTCGATATTCACAAGAATTATTGGGAATCACATTTTGATGCTAACATCATACATGATGTTGAGGATTCCATGGTCTTGGATGAGAAGATCTATATATGCCTCTTTTATGACTTTATCTCTTGGTCAAACTCTTTCCTTTTTATATTTTTATTCTCAAAAAAACTTTCTTTTTTATTGTAATTCTAATTATTTTCCATTGGTTTATCCTCATTAATCTACATTTAATGTGCATGTCTTGAATTGGATCACTTGTTATTTGTAATTACACCTCTTTGATTATTGAGATATAAATAAATGTCTTGTTGTTCCTATCTATTCCTTTGATGGATTTGTTTATTTCATTTCCGGTTTTTCCATTCATAATCAATTAAAAAATTTTATGGGCTTACTAATTTTTTTATTATATAGTTTATAATCTTAATTTTTTAAAATTTTCAGTGAATAAAAAAATAAATTAATTAAAATTTTACTAATTTTTATTCCATTTTTTTTTCATATTTGTAATCATTTTTTTTCGTGATTCTTGTACATGTGATTTATATATATGTTCATGGAATTGTCAAGGTAATTAGTGTTTTTCCATTTGTTGATAATTTAATTGGAGATTTTCTTTTTTTGAGAATTTTGCATAACCTTAGTGATCTTTTTTTTTTTTGAACAAATAAAGAAGGCTTCTTTGATTTACAAGTTAAAGATGTCTAAATTAATAGAAAAAGAAAATATTTTTGTGTTAAATGATTAAAAGTTGGGTTTGTATTGTCCAATTGTGTTAAAAATTAACAAAAATTATTAATTAAAATTTTTGTTGCGCAACACGCTTACAAAGTAATAAGAATGATACTTAAAAATAGCATATTATTTGAATATTATTCATATATGATACAATCTAAATAGTATATTATCCGAATTTTGTAAGAATCTAAAACTCAAAACAATATATTATTTGAATATTATAAGAATATGAAGCTCAAAACAATATCTGAAACTTAAAATAGTATATTATCTTAATATTATAAGAATTTGAAACTCAAAACAATATCTGAAATTCAAAATAGTGTCTAAAATTCAAAAATAGTATCTCAAACTTATAAAGACAGTATATTTTTTGAAAATTATTTGTATATGATACAATTAAAATAGTATATTTTTTTAATATTATTCGTTTCTGAACTCAAAGCAATATATGAAAGTCAAAACAGTATCGTAAACTCCAAACAATATCTAAAAATTAAAAACGGTATCTCAAACTCATAAATATAGTATATTTTCTGAATATTATTCATATATAATACAATTAAAATTTATATTTTTTTGAATATTATTCGTATCTAAAACTCAAAACAATATCTAAATATGATAATTTGAGTAAGTATTTATTGTTGGAAAAATAATATCAAACTAGTATATATGTGTGTGTGTATATATATATATATATATATATATATATATTATACAAATTTATATTTCAAAATATTTTTCTAGCATATATGAAATTTTAATTATTTATTAAAACTAATATTAGTTATATAATTTAAATATGCTAATTATAATATCTGAAATAGAGCACACTACTTAT
>CATIWM010677891.1:0-26607 GCA_949671775.1 Mallotus repandus
AATAATGAAACAGAAAAATAAATAAGTTAAGAAAAAATAAGGAAAAAAATTTTAAAAAAAACAAAAAATCACATAAAATTGGAAAAAAAAAAGCATGTTTAAAATAAAGCATCAAATTACCGTAAATATGAAAAAGTTGTACCCAACCTTAATTATATTTGTAATAATTGAAAAAAATCTATTCGTTTCCTGGTTTGTTCGATGAATTTCAATAAATTAAATTTTAGTTAGATAACTTGTAATCAATGTATCCAGTACAATAACATGTAACCGCAAACATTATCTTTATTATGTTAGTATTTCACGTGTAGTTATAAGTCAGTATATGGACGATATCTCAAACTGAAAAAAGGCAAAAGGATTTTAAACGACAAATTGAAGGTCTAGAATGCTGGTAACATTTAGTAAGTAATCTTTGGTTGAAATGAATTTCATATAAAATTTATTTGTAATAAAAATAATTAAGTGTATTTGATTTAAATAAAAAAATTTTAAAATTTATTTTTAATTCTAATTTTTTAATTTTCTAAAATTATTTAAATTAAATTAATTTTTTATTAATAAATTATATTTAATTTAAATGAATTTAGAATTTATCTATTTAGAATTTATTGGAAAATGAAATGATTTCATTGGTGAAATTGAATCAAGTAAGGGGTAAATAGAAATTAGCAATTCTAATCAATAGCGAACCTATATTGATGGTGGTGAGCGAGCCATAATCCTTCAAATTTTTTTTAGAAAAAATTTTAAAATTATCAAAAATTTAATGTTTATTTTTCAAATTTATGTGCCGGCACAAGGCTTATCACTTACACTTTGAAAATTCGGGGTTTGAACCCAACTCCTACCCTGTTCCCCAATTACACAATTGTTATACTATGGACCTCTGTCCATATTGCAATATGGATTAAAGATCTATAACACGGGTGAACACATTTTATTTTTTACACTTCTTCTCTTCTTCTCCTTCACGGTAAAGCCAGAGCCACACTTTCTTCTTCCTCGCAGCCATAGTAGCAGCAAGAGAAGAAGGCAGAGCAGCAACAGTCGTAGCCTCGTCAAAACAAACGGTGGCGGCAGCGGAGGAAGAGCTTGATCAACTATTATTTTTCAAACTTGATTTAGCGAATCCTCTTTAGGATGAGCTTCTTCAAGAAGTGGCTAAGAAAATCTATATCATGATATAGATTAGTGCAACTATGCAACTCATTGCAGATGGGTCAATGAAGATTCTAATTGATACCACAACAGCATATGAAGTCTTAATTAGGATTACCACAGAGAGACCAGTTACAGTTCTAAGAATCTGAATTAGTTAAATAGTTAGCTGACTTGAGTTCAGGAATTACCTCATTATTACCATTGAAATTTTATTCATTTTGATATTGCAACCATGGATGTTTGTGAACTCCAATAGATTACTAGTTGATATTTCTTATGAGGTGATTTACTGATTATGAACATGAACAATTGCCTTATATTTCCTTGCACACTCATTCTTCCAGAAAGCATTGGCAGCTCATGGTGCAGCAAAAGTGAGTGCATATATCACCTATGGGGGTCTTTCCTAAGAGCTTTTAGGAGCGATTCACTCACAAAAGTAATAATAGAAAAACCTGATTTTCGTAATTCATGATACAGTGGTTCATTCATTTTCTTTAATCTGCAAAACAATGTCATTCATTTTTTTTACTCTGCAAATCTTCATTTGGAAATAGAGAGGACAAGTTATCACTCTCAAAATTATATACTCGACACAACAGGATTGCAAATGAAGATTTGCATTGATAAACTCATTATTAATGAAGTATTCCTAACATGAGCTATCAATGCATTTTATAGGCAGAAATACATGAAACATGATTTACTCAATCCCTCGTCACTGTGGATTTTTTTTCTGGATATTTTTTTTATTGAAATTACAAGTAAAGGTTAATGAACCTGCACTTAGAGGTCAATGAACACACAGATGAAGGTTAATGAACATGTTGTAGCTTCATTGATCTTCATTTACATGTTCATTAAGGATAAAATGAACCTATAAGTGAAGATCAATGAGTTTGTTTAAATTCATGAATCTTTACATGCATATTCATTGACCCTGTAGGATAAAATGAACATGTATGTTCTTTGTAAGATTTACAATAACTAGTTAGTGAAAAGGTAAAATGAGGAGATTAAGGAAGATGAAGAAGAGTCTACAGCAGTCAATTCAAGCACAAATGAAGCTTTAATGCCTAAAGACAATTTCATTGCATAGCCAACCCACTACAATCATCATCTGCTAAGCAATCAACCCCATAATTTAATTATTCCACTTAAAAATCATCATTTGACTACACAAAATTTTCTCCTCTACATCCCCCAGCCCTAGTTTATAATCCTTCTCCTTTACGTCCACCATTTTATAATCTATATCATCCACGTCCACATTCACCATTTATGCTCCATGACATCTTTAACTTACGCTATTATGATTATGGCATGCCATTTCACATGTCTGAACTTTATAGTTTTTCCATTGGAGCTCAAAACTATCGTGTTGATGCTAGCAACATAGAGTTGGCTACTGTAAATAATTTGATATCTAATGATTCAGCTTCTTCATCGCGTCAACATTGTTATGGGGATGGAGCTAGCAACAGATGGCCTGCTATAAATCCTTAGCTATATAGTGAACCAACTTATCCTTCTCTTCAACAATGTTATGGAGATAGAACTAGGACGGATATGTCAACTGCTGCTATAAATAATTTGCTATTTAATGAATCCATGGATCCTTCACTTCAATAGCCTTATGGGGTTGGAGCTAGCATCAAGGGGCCTGTTACAAATCCTTTGCAAATTGAACCACTTTATCCTTTACTACAACAATATTATATGGATGAAGTTAGGATAGAGGTGGCTGCTCTGTTATTTAATGAAACAACACCTTCACTTCAACAATGTAATGTGGATAGAGTGAGCATAGAATCGCGACAACATGTGCAAGCTAATGAACCCAATTCAAGCACTTCTCAACCTCCTATTAACCATAAAAGTAATCAAGAACCTCCCAACAATCAAAATCCTCAACCTTCCAATTGCAATGGTAGCTCTGGTAATAGTGATATATCTTATATGGATGAAGGTTAATGGACATGTTGTAGCTTTATTGATCTTCACCTATATGTTCATTGAGATAAAATGAACCTACAGGTGAAAATCAATGAGTTTATTTAAATTCATTGATCTTTATATTCATATTCATTAAACCTGTAGGTAATGTTAAGAATAACAACCAGACCTGCACAATGAAGGCTAGAACAGAGCAATAACGTTGCTCAACTCAAGAGTAACAAAAACAACAAGATTCAACCATTTAGTTCTATTACAATAAACAAACAACTTCAAGTAGCCATTGCAGCTACTGTTCATACTTGCTATATTCACTGTTCCATAGCTTTTGTATCTCCAAGTAAAATCTCATAAGGCTTAACACTCCTCCTTAAAATTTTGTTTAGACATCCTAAGCTTAAGCTTCAGAAATTCCAACCTTGTTTTAGATAAGGCTTTAGTCATCATGTTTGTTGGTTGTACTTCAAAAGAATAATGGAACAACTTCACTTCCAAATTTTTCTCAGCTTCCCTAACTGAATGGAATTTTACATTAATATGCTTTGTCCTTCCATGTTGAACTGGATTTTTAGCTATTGTAATAGCTGATTTATTATCACAATAAAGCTCAGTTGGTGAAGCTTGAATCATTCCCAAGTCTACAAGCACTTTCCTCGACCAAATTACTTGGTTTATTGCCGCCGCAATTGAGATGTACTCAGCTTCTGCAGTAGACTGAGCAACAACCTCTTGCTTCTTAGCATTCTGGCAGATTACACCGGTTCCAAGTGAGAAAATATAGCCAGATGTACTTTTCATATCATCAACACACCCAACCTAGTCACTATCAACAAATCCCATTAAATTTACATCACCAAACCTCAAATACCATATGCCTTCATCTGATGTGCCTTTTACATACTTCAACATCCTTTTAACTAATCCCATATGCATATGGCTTGGAGAACTCATGTACCTGGATAACAAACTTACAGCAAACATTAAATCTAGTCTGGTAAATGTCAAATACAGTAAACTTTCCACTATGCTTCTGTAAGTTTAAGGCTCTGCAAGTTCTTTGCCACAATTCTTGGATACCTTCTCATTTTGAGCTAATGGTGTGGCAACTTCTTTACAAGATTGCAACTTGAATTTTCGAAGAACATCAATGGTATACCTCTTTTGAGAAATGAAGATGCCAGCTGGACATTGATAAATTTCCAGTCCCAAAAAGTAATTCATCAAACCAAGATCAGACATCTCAAATTCTTGCTCCATTTGCTTCTTAAATTGAGACACAAGCTACTTTTTACTTCTTATAACTAAAAGGTCGTCAACATAAAGTGAAACCATCAACTGCACTTTACCTTCTTCTTGCTTTAAATACAGAGTAGCTTCTCTATCACTCCTCTTGAATCCATGCTAAATCAAGTGAGCATTAATCATGCTATACTAGGCCCTTGGTGCTTGCTTCATTCCATAAAGAGCTTTATTTAGCTTATAAACCTTATTTTCTTGCCCAAAAACTTCAAAGCCATCAGGTTGCATTACATATATATCTTCATTAAGCTTCCTATTTAAAAAGGCAGACTTTACATCTAGATGATACACTTTCTAACCAAGTTGAGCTGCAATTACAAGAAGTAGTCAGATAGTGTCATGTCTTGCAACAGGTGCAAATGTGTCACTGTAATCAACTCCAGCCTCTTGTGTGTATCCCTTCACAACCAACCTAGCTTTGTGCTTAAAAATAGAACCATCTAAATTAAATTTGGTCTTATATACCCATTTGACTTCAATAGCCTTCTTATTTTTTGGTAGGTCAATCAACTTCCATGTCCCTTTTTTTCAATCATGTCAATTTCAGATTTCATTGCTTCAATCCATGCAGGCATCCTCGAAGCATCTGCATAACAAATGGGTTCAACATGTATAAGATTGCATCTTTTATAAATTTCAGACAAAGGCTTCACCTTCATGATGTTACAATCTGTAATGCCTTAAACATCAAATACATATACAAAATTATGAGTTGAAAAAGAGGGATCAGCTGGTGTGGAAATTGCTTGATCACTCTTCATGACTTGCTTTGAATTCCAATTCCACCAAGAAGATTCATTAGTGTGCACATTTTTACTCATAAGGATTTTCATTTTATCCAAACACAAAACTCTATAGCCTTTCATTTCAGCTGCATAACCTACTAGAATACCGATTTCAGCTTTCTCATCAAATTTTCCCCTTTTCTTGAAAGGAACATGATAGTAAATAGGAGAACCAAACACTCTTACATGATTCACAGATGGTTTGAAGCCATGCCAATCCTCAAATGAAGTCTTGCCCTTCACCGATTGAGTTGGTAGTCTATTCAATAGATAAATTACAGTATTTACTGCCTTTGCCCATAAGAACTTAGGCAATCCTTTTTCAAACAGCAAACATCAAGCCATTTCCATTATCGTCCTATTTTTTCTCTCAGAGATACCATTTTTTTAGGGGAATAAGGAACGGTGAACTGATGGACAATCCCAAACTCAGCACAAAATGACTTTAATTCAGCAGATGCATACTCCCTACCATTATCTGTCCATAGAACCTTGTGTTAGCATAGATGTGCCCTAGTGCCATTTTTTAATATATAATGACATTGTAAATTACCCCAAATGGTAATAAAGTATTCATTTAAATAAAGTGTTTATTTATTTGAGTATTTATCCTTTAGCATTATGTTAAATAAACTTATTATCAAAAGTTGATAATATGAGCAATAAATTTATTTAGTACATATGTTATAAATTGTTCATAGTCAATTAATTAATATTTGGGTAATATTAATTAGACTATCACCTTTGTCTATATTTCTTAATTAGTATGTGATACTAATAGTGGGAGGCAGTGAGTCTCATGCTACTTGATATGAGATATCATAATAGACATTGGATACTCATGTGATGAGTAGATCAAACAGTGATGTTAGATTAGTGATCGCAAGGATATTCACTTATAGTCAACTATCACAGTCTAGGTTATAATGGTGCTTTGACCTGAGGTGACACGGTCATCCACATTTGAGTGGTTAGAGTTTGTTACCACTTACATACTTGTGTTAATCACACATGGGTATATGGCTTGTGGTGGCTCTAATCAATTTAATGTAGGTATGAGTGTTCAACCAAGATGGGATTCATTTCCTAGAGTGAACTAGGATAGATCATATGCTATCTAAGTTTATTCTTGATGAATAGAGTTCTTGGCCAGGATAAACATAACACAGTCTAAAAGAGTTTCAGTGCTAGAAAGTGTTTCTAGTATTTGTTATGTTTTATCAAGAATAACTTGAGATGAGGTCATATAATAAAGCTATTAGAGTTTGATTAAACCTTGACTCTAGACTATATCGAGATCTTCAAATGAAGAAATTTTAGTGCACAGTAATTATGACCATGAGGGTTCGTATGAATCATTATATGCATTCATTTCTAATTGGGTAGTCGTGATATCGATGCTAGGGGTCACTCAAAACTTATGAGAACTAAATATGTATAATTGGGATTTTTACATTTAGGTTTGAAAGAGTTTCAAATAATATCAAGAGTTGATATTATATTCTCATTGCTAATTAGACATGAACCTAATAAGTCACACCTAACAGAGTTTTTCCATATCACCTAATTAATCTAATTATTAATTAAAGAGTTTAATCAATTAATTAAGATTAATGGAATTGAATTTATGCTTTGAGTAATGATTCTAGCATATCATGAAATCTAATTCCACCAAGAGTTTAATTATTAAATACTTGATTTATATGAGATATTAATTAAAGTGTTAAATAAAGAGTATATGTTGTTTCCTTATGGACTTGGATTAATGGCCCAAGGTGTGTGGGCCTTAGCCCAAAGATTAATCCAAGGCCCATTATCATAACTCAAGGCCCATTAGTTTGATGTAATGGGATTGGGCCACATGTTGCCCCATCAACCTAAGGCCCATTAGTTTGGTGGAATGGGCTTAAGCCAAGAGTTGGCCCAACCAAAAGGCCCAAGTCCATCAACTAGGCCCAATTAATTTATGGATTGGGCTTGGCCCAATTCCATTAATCAATATAAAGTCTTTTGGCATATTAGAGAGATATTATCTCTTATATATGTGTTTTGTTGACTTTAGGGCAAGTTAAGTTAGTGGGTTGTGTAGAGAAAATATGTGGATTAAACATATGAGATATGTTTAAATAATCTCTACATCTATTTTCTACACTTATAAGATATATACATATATATACACTTTTAACCAAGTCATGAGGTGGCATGCAAGGTGGCCTCCTAATGATGATGGCATAAGAGATATTTATGTATTTATATCTAACTACCCCTAATTCTCTACATATAAATATGACCTTATTAAGAGTTAGTAAGGTGAAGTGAGAACATATAATATCCATTAAGTGTTATTGGAAAGTGTAGAGATAAGAAATAAACCAAAAGGAAACCAAACATATACCAAAAGTATATTCTTATACTTGTTAGTAGAATCAAGTTAGTTCAAGCTTCTAGGGTCATAAGAGAGGTGCTTAGAACCATACTTGATTGAAGGCAAGAAGGTGATTAGAGGGCTTTGGTATTTTAAGCTAGAGGCCAAAGATTTGGGTGGCTTAGCATTGATTCAGGAGTTGAACCAAAAGCAATCCATTGTAGTAGATTACTTGTGGTCTGCATCAAACTTTTAGGAAATTGTAAGTATTCTGCCAATATTATTTCCTAAGTTTTATGTATATACATGTTGATGTATGTTAGCAATGTGTTTAAATGTAAAATGGATCTTGGGAGTGGAAATTCTTCATGTGATGAAGGGTTATAAGAAAGTAACTTTTTAAAATTTACTCTACTTAGGTTAGTGCTCACCATACTATTCTTAAGGCCTAAGTAGGATAATCGATTTCCTACACCTTAAGCCTATGTCCACTTTGAGTTTCAACCAGAACCTTGAACTCTTTAACTGCTGAAAAGACTTGAGACTTTGCCTTCAGGAAATACACCAATGTCATTCTACTAAAATCATCAATAAACAAAGCAAAGTACAAGCTATTGCTCATGGAAGTTTTCCTCATCGGTCCACATATATCTGAATGGACCAATTCCAGCTTTTCAATAGCTCTTTTAGCCACATTTAAAGGAAATGGCACTCTATGCATCTTACCCAACTAACACCCTCAACAACTCTCCTCACACACAATTATTTCAGGAAAATCATCAACCAAACCAGCAGTATATAGCAACTTTAAAGACTTAAAGTTAAAATGCCTAAATCTTTTATGCCATTTCAAGCTTTCATCAACAATGGCACTAAAGGCACACTCATCAATTGAATCAAAGTTCAAATAAAAGCTATTTCCAGACATTTTAACTTTAGCAAACTCACAGCCATCACTAGAAGTAATATGACAAAAGTTGCCTTTGAAGAGCACAGCATTTGAGCAACACTCAATAAGTTTTGATTTAATTCAGGAATATTAAGTACTTGGGTAATAACTTTAGTACCATTGTCAGATCTAATTAAAATTGATCCTCTTCCTTGTGCCTTGACAACTTGGCTGATCTGTCTAATGAGCTGAAAAATGACAGGTGCCTTGTCATGTGACTTGTGCAGCCACTATTAATTAACCAGGTTTGCAACTCAGCTACAGTAGGTACTTGTGACATCATGAACAAATGCTCACCACCATCTTTATCTTCCTCAGTCATATTAGCATGTTGTTGAGGTTGTTCTTATTAATCTTGCCTTTTCTTTCTACAATCTCTTGCAATATGGCCAAAAAACTTGCAATAATGGCATTGAATTTATGGTTTTCCCTTTCTCCAGCAATTATTCTCACTATGGTTTGCCTTCTTGCAGATGGAACATGGTGGAAATTTACCTCCTTTTCTTGAATGAGGTACACTCTCAGAACTAGTCTTGTTCATCATGTCAAAAATTGGTTTTTTTCAAATTTATTTTTAGGCTTCTTCCCCTTCTAAGTTGCTTGAAATGCACCCTCAGTGACCTCATCAGACCTTATAGAGACTCTTTGCTCTTGAGCTTGAAGTTTACTAACCAGCTCAGTAATTGTGAGCTTTCGAAGGTCACAAGATTCCTCAATTGCAGAAATCTTTGCCTCAAATTTTTGTGGGACTGAGACCATAATTTTTTCAACAACTTGTTGATCTGAGAAGGTCTCTCCAAGAAGCCTATATTGATTGACAACATCCATCAACCTACTTGAATATCCTTTGACGTTTTCTCCTTCTCTCATCTTCATCAGCTCAAACTCCCTCTTCAAGGTGAGCAGCTTGACTGTTTTGACTATGTCACCACCTTCAAATTCCTCCTTGAGCTTATCCCACACCTTTTAGGTGTCTCTAAATCCATAATCTTTGTGAAAATGTGATCTGTAAGTCTAGCATACAGACAAGAAATGGCTTTGTCCTTCTTTAGCTTCTCATCTTTATGGGCTCTTATTTGAGCTAAAGTAGGATTAGCATTTAATGGTGGTGGATTAGCATTTGTCTCCACTACTTGCCAAAGCCCTTGGGCTTTCAAATAAAATCTCATTTTAATAGCCAAATATGGTAAAGTTCACCATTGAACATAGGAAACGGAGGAGTAGAAGTATCAGAAGAAGACATCTTCTATAATAGCAATAAGTCACTCGATCCTCACAAGTTTTTCACTCTCAACCTCACAAGTGTTTCACTCTCAATCTCACAGGTGTTTGACACTCAAAACTCTCAATTAATAGCCTCACAGCCTGAAGGATATAAAACTCTGATACAATTGTTAAGAATAGCAACCAGACCTAGACAATGAAGGCTGGAACAGAGCAATAACGTTGCTCAACTCAAGAGTAACAAAAACAATAAGAGTCAACCCTCTAGTTCGATTACAATAAACGGACAACTTCAAGTAGCCATTGCAACTATTGTTCACGCTGTTGTTCATACTTGCTATATTCATTGTTCCATAGCTTTTATATCTCCAAGTAAAATCTCACAAGGCTTAACATGTAAAGGTTAATGAACATTCATTATTTAAATAATGAACCTTCATATATATATACAATAACAAGTTATAGCTTCCACATCAAGCACCAGTGGTTTGTTTATACAATTCTCTAACAATAACTCCATGAGAAATCACTACATCTTGGGCTTGTCTTTGTTCCTTGGGATATCAATACCTTAATATTTTGCTAATAACATCACCATGGATGGAAATGGACCACTTAGAACAGATGGAGGATGGTTCAGTGACATATTGAACACGATATTCTCATCGCCTTCAACCAGGGCAAGGACAATGGGGACAATGCTCCATAACATGCTGGATGCGAGGCATACCTCCAACGACAAAGGACTTCCATGGTGGAAACCTTTCTAACACTGGAAAGGGGATGTCATCAAAAAGGGGTTTAAGCACACAATCTGGACCAGCATTTTAGTTCACCGGAGAAGAACAATCAACAATCGAGCACATAACGCCAGAATCGGCAAGGATGGTGCATTAACAGAGATGATATAAGCCATAGTAAGGAATATAACTCATTTGTAAAAGAACTCTTTCTTGTTGTTGTTGTGAAGGTGATGAGAGCAAATGTCTCCAGCGAGATAGACATATTGAATAAGAAGTTACTGCCTAAAAAAAAAAAATTAGAATGCATATTTTCACACTGGTGATGGACCATTGGTTCACATTGCAATATATATAGAGGTCCATGATATAATTTGCACCAATTACAAGTAAAAAAAAAAAAAACTTTCAAATTTATGTATATCTACTTTAAATATTTAATTTTATTAACGTTTTATTTGTATTCTAGCGTGGTTTAATTATCATTCATACTGATACTCCCACACTTTTGATTCTGATTCCAATGTTTGGACAAGAATCTCCATTACTACAGTAGAGGCACTTTCCACCGTAGAAAACCACGGCGGTGCCTATTTCCCAATGCTTATGCTAATATATTTCACCCACGAAGATCAATTAATGGATGCTCATCAATTAGGACTCCTGCAAATTTTTTTCTCTATTTCCAAGTAATGAATTTCTCTGCATTGCAAAGATTAGAAGACCATGCTCCGGGCGAGGCAGGCAGGGAGTTGATTTGGGCCGGAAATGACGAGACGAGGCTGGGGTGCTTTTCCATTAGATGGGTTAAGCCCTGAGCGGTTTTGTGCATGAAAAATACATAAACCTAATGCAAGTCTCATTACTTAAAATGAGACAACTTCCAAGCTGAATTCAGAGGTTTACGGTAACCAAAATCTCCACCATAATGACCAGATACTACTGCAAGCATTCAAAATTGAACCTTTTGAACAGAGACTACAAGCAACCAAGTTTAACTATTTTGGTGAAGCATGTTCGCATGTAACAGCCCCTTCTTAGCTTTGCAAAAGCAAGAACAACAAAAGCAGATTATAAATGAGCACCAGACAGCAATCACACATTGATCACAGCTGCTGATTCTGATCCAATATGGCGGAGGTGAACTTGCTGTGGCAGAAGATAGTATTTTATATCCAACTCTTCGAATATTTTCTTTATCTCAAGGACTAGTTCAGTCCTTCGCTTATTCTTCTCCCCGAATTCTTGGAAGTTCATTGTGTGATTGCAGTAGAGAACCATTTTCAATTTGTTCACATTCTCAATTTCCTTCACTACAACGCTGTGATTTGGATGCCAGTGTTGGGGATTGTTCTCCAAGTACCTGAGCAAACAAGATTGGACCATTCAAAAACGTTAAAAAAAAAAAAAAACACCCACCAACAAAGACGGTCTAAAACAATACAGTACTCAACTTACTGCTTGATATTATCTTTCAGCAACCCAATCTTCTCTATAGGTGTTGCAAAATCAATTGAGAATTCCACGCTATCGCCCATGTCAGGACTTCTGTAATAATTGCTGATTGGTTTTGTGGCCAGAACAGAATTTGGATAATATATCTTCTCATTATCAAGCTTTAAGAAAACTGTTGTTAAGATGTTCATTTCCTCCACCAGCAACTGTCGAATTTTGAACTAAAATCAGGTTCACATAAACATAAATTCAAACAAAAAAATATGAAAGAAATGAAGAAAGGTTAAAGGGGAGGAAGCAGGGACTATTAGAACATACAGGCACACCATCAACGACACAACGATCACCAACATCGAATGGATGCATCACAAAAACAAATATTATAGCTTCAAATATCATCTTGCAGCAATTTTTAAACATGAAGCCTGCGGCTAAAAGCTGTGTTCCGAGGAACAAAAGTACTTTTGTCGTTGCAATTTCAGTCACAATAAGCCAAATAATAATGGCCACAGCAACCAGGATCCATGTCACAAGCTTGTTCAATTGCTTCACTGCTGTTTTAGTATCTCCTAAAGCATGTGCAAGCGCTTTGCGACCCTTATAAACCTTAACCTGAGGAAATGTAACAGAAAAACTAATGTAAAGGAAAAAACCTCTCTCTTCACTCAACATAAGACCCTCCTGTGTTACATAATGTAGTCCCAGTGTGACACACAACATTAACAAGGAAATTAATGATGACTAAAGCACATGAGTCATGTTGTGCAACTCAATGACATGATTAATGAACAAGAAAAATGATATTTTACCACCCAGTCTGTTAGAGATTTTCTGTCAATATGTCTGTTCTCAGATAATTCAAACAGTGGAAAAACAAGATCCACCTCTTCCTTGATCATGAACCTTAAAAGGTCCTCCTCATCAATGTACCTATCTCACAAAACAGAGAGCATTCAAGGAAAAAAAATAACACAGAGAGCAGAGAAACATATACAAGAACTCCAAAAATAGAGTTTCTTACTTGCAACCAGGTTTGGCAACGTTCCCGAAAATGTGACGGGCAGCAGCAGTTGCCTCTATCTCATTGGTAATTTCAGAATCGATTTGTCTATTCCGTATGCTGATACTCTCATCCAATGTACTGGAAATTGTTGATAGCCTCCAATTTGTGACAGCATCAACCAGAACCTTCATGGTCCATGCTGAAACCTTTTCTTTCTTCAATTTATGGAGCATTCCCATATCAATCACTTTTTTCTCGTTTGTTTTACCATTTTCAGTACTCCTGAAGCTCAGTTGACCTGCGCTAGTTGATTTTCCAACCCTCTCGGCCTCCTCTACAAGTGGAGGACCTGAAAGTATCTGCAGAACATACTGATGGAAGACTGATTCTTGAATTCTGTCAAAGAACTTGTTGAGATGGAAGTTGGATGCTAAAATCTTTAACAGTAAAGTCTTCATCAGACACAAGAATGATCCAATAAGAAGTGAAATGAGAGTCCAAGTTACACATTTTAGAATCTTGGTCGCTGTCTTAGATCGCTCAATTCCATGATCGAATAAGAATGCCCAAGCAAGAAGAACCAAACCAATCCAAACCAATACCTGAATACTACCCTTTAACCCGTAAACGAAATAGAGTACTTTCTTTCTCAGCAAAAAATTCCTCTCAATCAAAAAAACAATGAAATTCATAAACCAATTAGTGATCAACATGCCAGAGAATATAACCAACACAAGCACGCACCATTTCCAAAACTCCAAGCCCCAAATCACAGTTTTTTCCAATTTCTCAACAGTTAAGCTAGCCACCAAGCACCCAACAATGCACACAAATGCAACCCGCTGAATTACAACCTTAGCACTTGCTCTTTTATGTGTCTCTAGAATGGAGTCCTCCACCTCGTCCTCGTCATCTGCAGGAACACGAGAAGATGCCATGGATAATGTTTTGGCATTATTGGAGTTTGTTCTTATAGAAGAAGCAGACTTATTATTTGGTGATCCTCCACTAAGTGAATTCCTGTAGGATACATTCCTGGTTATTTGTTCTTCAAGAGTTAAGCTGTCATCTTCAAGTATGTCAGCATCAATAGGAACTGGTTGTTCTCCAAATCTTGATTTGGGTTTCGAGTACACTGACCTTGCAAGAGACCTTCTAGTAAGATTTTCATAGCAGATGGGGATTTTTGGGGGCTTATTGGAGCTCGCGCTAAACCGTGAAATCTCTAGTGAAGGGTAGCTCGTGGATACTGTTTTTGCCAACCCAGCAGCGTTTGATTCTTTCACAGGTGAATTTGGTCTGCTCTGCCTAGTAGCTACACTTTCTGGAGCTTCTGAGATGAACCCTTTTGGGGTCTCATCACCTGAGATTGTTATTAGCACTTCTCTTCCTCCTCCTCTATTGATTGTTCCCTTCTCTGACATGTTTATTTCGCTTCCTGCCACACCTTCGACTTTAGACTGGAACCACAAACCAGAAATAAGCTTAGAACCCACCAAATCAAGATTGCATCTAAGAAAAGCTTTTTTGTCATTATTATTATTATGAACAAGTAAGCTACGTAAAACAACGAAGTAATATTTTCAGAATAAGATTTATCAAACTTATAAAGAAAAAATGACAACTTTACTACAAATAACAATGGTGTTTGTCAATATTTCCAGCTCCCCCTAGCTCATTGTTCACCACTATAATGGTGCAGTTATCGCGCCTAAAATCTAAACAAAGCAAACAGCACTAATGCTGATTAAAAACAGAAAAGCAGGAACCAACGGATGCCTTTACCTGAAACGAGCTTTCTGCCAATACTTACCCACAAAACAAATCGAAGGGCTGCTGGCTCCTGATTCGGTAAATATAAAACAGAAGTGCAAGACGGTGGTGAAAAGAAACTGTGAAAGGGAGAAAACAACAAACAGGAGCTGGTGCTATAGTAATAATAACAACGGTGGGAAAGAAAGATAGAGACGTTATCGAAAGACTATATAAGATAAATAACATGTCAATCCATAACTGATTCAGCAAGGGGCCACTATTTTTCTTCTTTAGTGCAGAGTTTAGGTTGGGAGGTTGCAGTTGCAAAGTATATTAGAGGTAGCGAAGGAGAATTTTTTGATAATGAAAGTTTGCAGGCTGCAGCTTTAAATTAAGAAGAGGCAGAGACAGGTAATTATTACAGAAATCAGTGACAGAGAGACAAACTTTAAGGAGTTCAAAGTCGTGAGAAATATTTAAAAAAAAAAGAAATATTAAAAGATTGACGTATGTTGGATATAGATTTTTGCACTTTGTGCTCGTACTTCCATAAAACCTCAACGTGAAGATGGTACTAATCTAATAATAATAATATTTAACATGCAGAACCATTCTGCTACTGCTATTAAAAATTATACTGTTATTAAAAATTAAAAAATTATGTAGTGTCGATTCTTTAAGTAAAGTTTCTGATATAATTCTTCCGTGTGTGTATATATATATATATATATATATATATATAGAATAAGTGTTGGGACAGCCATACACTCTTGTAAATTTATTCTAATTATTTTTTGAAATAGTCAAAACTCTCGTAATTACTAGATTCTAGAGGCATCAAATAAAAAACTAAATAATTGTGCGACTAAGAGTATGATCTTTAAAGCCTATGGAGGAACGGATTCAGGGTTATTAATGCACGACTTCAATAAGGCCATGCTTCGAGAAACCAAATCACACACAAACATATTACCTATATAAATCACAAATTCACACTTACAGAATCACTTTATTTACATAGCTTCCACCTTTAAATCAAAGAGATCTCAAATTCAAAACACACATAATGGAGCTTCCACCTTCATATCTTTATCTAATATCTCGAATCCAACATCTTTATCTAATATCTCGAATCCAACATCTTTATCTAGTATCTCGAATCCAACGAAGGTAATCATAGGTCCATAGCTCAAAAGATAGAAATGGTATTATAGTAATATTCCTAACCCTAGCCCTTGGAACCCAAAGGCTTGGTAGAGACAAGAGGAGGAGGTAGAGAGGAAACTCCTAGGAACCCTAATGTTTACTTGTCTATAATACGCTAACATGCTGGCATGTGTCGCCAAAATTTACATAAACTAATAACTAGTTTCTTCATTCAATCTCAAAGGTGCCGATATTGGCATTGACAGTAGACCACAATCTTAAAGATGTTTATATTGGCATTGACACTGACAGTAGACCTTGAGCATCTGGCATTTAGAAGATATTGGCATCTGGCATTTGCAAGATCAAGTATGTGGTGGCTAAAGGAAAATGTAACCAGCAATTGCAAGCAAAAGTACGTTCTGAATTCTCCATGAATCCATGAGGATCCTTTATAGTCCCATATGCAAATAATATATGAAGACAAAGGAGAAAACATACATATGCATACTCTATGGACAACGATCGCATATGACATTCATTACCAGCAGAGGATATATTGGAAGGAAAACACATCGATTGCCAAAATCCAACTATTATTTATATTAAATGTGCCACCATGTCCAAAACAGTACTTAAAACCAAGGCTGAGGTTTAATGGCTCATCTATGCTAACATAAACTGACAACTTCCATCCATAATTCCTTCTTAAACTGCGCCTTAGGTACTTCATTCAAATGCCCAGTGGTTCTCCCGACGAATCTCTTCTTCCTCCTCAGGGGTGAACTCATTCCTTATGTTAAATATTTTCCGAATCTTCTCAGGGGTCTTTCCCTTGATCATGTCTGCAACAAACTGGCATGTCAGGTCCAGTAGGCTCTTGATGTTCAAATAGTTGGCAGCCTGGAAAACATATTAAAAAGACTAAATAAGGATTCTGGCCAGGGCTACAAAACCAATAATCTGAGAATAAGGGAATTAAGAAAGTAGCAATTCTTGTTCTACCAGATCATAATTAAATCTATCAAGCAACATGACTGAATTTGATAAAAAATAATAAAAAACGAATGTCTATAAGCATTATAAGCATCTTAAATTAAACCCATTTTACAAAAACTACAGTTAAAAATTCATGCCAAAAAAGAAACTAAGAATTGTTCAGCACAACAAACGCTAGGGCTTTGTTTTTTTTTTAAAAAAAAAAACTGATAGCATTTCTTCCAGATGTGGATTTAATACTGCTAGCAACGCAATATTCACAGTAGAACTATACCAACCAAATTTCGCTCATAGTAATTATTAACAAACATCTAGTATGACAATAAAGCATCAATAAATACACAAGAAAAGAGGATGACATAAATTAACCAGTCAAAATTCATTATCCAGCGTCTACACCAACAAGACAGCAGCTTTTCCATCTCCTAAACATCTATATACATTTCAAGAGCTTTTGGATCTTTAATGATTTTGCACAAAAGCCAAACAAATTTCATAGTCATTTAACTAAGGAGAATCATAGCAAAACCGCACTTTCTCACAGCTCTCTCAAAAGAAGAAAACTCGCCACTAAACCCAGAGATCAAAACCTTTTTCCTGGATAATTATGCAATACCGAAATGAAAGGACTAAATTATCCAGCACAAATAGCACAAGCCCAAAAAAAGGGGAAAGTAATCTTATATAGAGGTTACTAACTGCTCTTTCTTAATGAATGCAACAGTGACAACAGAGATTATGAAAAGTGAACAAATTCATTAAGCCTTTTATTTATGTCTTAACATCTCATCAAAGACATATTCAGAACCAATGATATGTTCTGATCACACTTGATGCACCGTGTTACGATCTAAGGGCCTAAGCCATTATTTGACAATCTTTACATCAGCATTGTGCTGACACTCCACACAATCAAATCAACTCAAAAACTCCAACTCCAAACCCATGTTACCGTTCAATTCACTGTTATCAACTCTCCATCATCACCATCATCATAAATACGAATGCTAAGTAAGTAACAAATGATAACAGAAGATCCCAACAATTCAGTGACCACTCTCGCACTTGAACATCAACAATTTACAATGACAAATCAGACATTTATATAATAATCATTTTCACACAAAGTACTGTATTTCAAATCCTACAAAAAACAACGACAACAGCCACAGTCATCATTCCAACATTGATACTAAGAACAGACGAAACCCATAAATTATACAACCTAAAAACCCTAAAAAAATCAATTAAACTAGCATAAAAATAAATTCAATAAAAAATTTCACTAAATAATTTCTTTTGAAAAAAATAGAGATTTGGAATCGAACCTGAATGAGATCAAAGAGCGTATTCTGATCAACTTCAACAAAATGAGCATCCCAATTTTTGAGTTCATCATCGGTGCGATCATCGGATTTAGAAAAAGAAACGTGCATGTTGCAGTACTCGATCACTTTGGCCAAGATGTTGCTGGTAATGTTAGGTAATGGAATCTCCTTATCATCACAATCATTTTCGATCATGTGTTTGATCGTCTGCGACATTGACGCCACCGCTTCATCAACCTGAAACGACTCTCCGTCGGTGCTCTTCAACGTTATCTTCCTTCCAGACGACATCGCTTCCGCTCGCTCTTCACACAGAGAAAATATTATTATTATTATATTCAGTAAAGAGACAAAGACAACGGCTTAGAAAGAGAAGGGACGTCACAGGCGAGTTGTTTGTTTATTATTCATAGAGTTCGGATTCTATACATTGGTGTTTATTTTAGCAAGAAGTTGAATTTCTACGGGGCGGATTTGGATTGGGTATATTCACATTGGACGTATACTTGGCCAATAAAATCAAGACACCTACCTTTATATTATATATCTCTGTAATGTGTGAGTGTAGACAATAATTTCTTTAAAGTTTTGTCTAATACCGCATGGATTAAAATTTTGGACAATTTTGCATGCAACCGGGGACAATTTGTTTTGATAAATCACTTTTGTAGCCGCCCGTTATATAAAACGGACTGCCAAATTATGAAAAAAATAAAATTTTAAATCGTACTGCTCATGAGAGATAGTATCATTTTTTGAAAAAAAGAAAAAATTGTCCTCAACGGGCTGACCGCTAGTTGTATCATTATTATTATTTTTAGCAAAACGAATTTGGTGTCATCTCATTCCTGCTGAGGCTGAGGGGCGAGGTTCATTCTTTCAAAATATCTATCCTAAGGATTGGGTTCTGAACAACTAAAGCAAAAATGCTGTGAATAATATTGGGGTATCATGGCCTATCATGTTTGGGGTAGCAACGTCATGGCATCTTTGGTTGGCAAGAAATTCATTTGTTTTCAAAAGGAAATAACTTATGGCAGGTTGGGCGTTGGCAATCCAAAATTGCAATATAAAATACTATCAAACCAACATGGTTGAAAGTTGGATCGGATGGCAGCCTCCAAGTGAGGGATCCGTGGTATAAGTTGAATTCAGATGGGTCTGTTAATTTGAGGGATGGTAAAGCTTCCGCTGGCGGCATAACATAATGGTGGGTGGATTGGTGGTTTCGGGATGAATATTGGTCCATGCACTCACTATCAATGAAGCAGAATTGTGGGGAGTGTTACAGGGCCGTCGACTGGATTTGCAATTGGGAATTCGAGCTCTAGCGGTTGAAACTGATAGCGGATGCGCATTAGACCCGATATATTGAAGCAGACAGAATAGGTTCATGGATTATTTGCCATAGTAGAAGAGATCGAGGCTTTGCTGAGTAAAGAATAGAGGGTGCATATTAAACATAATATATATCGGGAAGCTAATTTCTCTGCAGACTTTCTTGCGTTTTTAGCGTCAAATATGGATATGGGATGTCACCTCCTTGCTTCTCCGCCTCACGCAGTTCAAAAGATATCCGTTAAGTGTCCCTATCTTAGAAGTATATAATTTTTGTTTCTAGGCTTTTGTTTCTGTGTCACACACACACACACACACACAAAAAGAAAAAAAAAGGTAAACTGACATGCCTCTGACCACCAGGTGGAGGAGTTTTGTTTTGTCTCCAATTTAATACTCAATAATTTTTAAGAAGACACACAATTGATGCAAAGGATGGATACTTACGATTTACAGTTCAGCTAGCCCACATAATTCATTACATATAGAGAGGTTTTGGCCAGAAAACACCATATTAAGGAACATCAAAAGCAAAATGTCCATAAAAGATCTCTCTCCTTCTGTATTTTTTAAACAACTTAAAAGATAGAAATGGTGTTAGTAGTCATTTTGTCTTCTTCTCCAAATAAAAGATGGTTGCATTCGTTAAAATCCCTGGAATAGGTGTTCTTGCATTCTTTGCAACATCTGTTGTTTGCACTGATGACCTTCCTGAACCATAAAGAAGAATGTTAAACCTCCTTTAATTATATGGCGTAAGCTAAAACAAGAAAAGAACAGGTGCATACTTGCTGCAGATTCTCCATGAACACCAGACAGCAATCACATATTGGTCACAGCTGCTGATTCTGTTCCAATATGGCGGAGGTGAACTTGCTGGGGCAGAAGATTGTATTTTATATCTAACTCTTCGAAAATCTTCTTTATCTCAAGGACTAGCTCCGTCCTTCGCTTGTTCTTCTCCCCAAATTCTTGGAAGTTCATTGTGTGATTACAATAGAGAGCCATTTTCAATTTGTTCACATTCTCAATTTCCTTCACCACGATGCTGTGATTTGGATGCCAGTGCTGGGGATTGTTCTCCAAGGACCTGAGCAAAGAAGAATGAACCGTTTAAAAACAAGAAACCTCACCGACAAAAGCAGTATAAAGCAGTATAGTACTCAACTTACTGCTTGATTTTATCTTTCAGCAACCCAATCTTCTCCATTGGTGTTGCAAAATCAATTGAGAACTCCACAGTATCACCCATGTCAGGGCTTCTGTAATAATTGCTGATTGGCTTTGTGGCCAAGACAGAATTCGGATAGTATATCTTCTCATTATCAAGCTTTAAGAAAACCGTTGTTAAGATGTTCATTTCCTCGACCAACAACTGTTGAATTTCTAATCAGAATTGAGTTCATGAAGGTTTCCCACTAGTCATAAAATAACATAAACATAAATTCAAACAAAAAAAAAAGAATAAAAGAAATGAAGAAAGGTCAAAGGAGAGGAAGTAGGGGCTATTAGAACATACAGGCACACCATCAATGACACAACGATCACCAACATCGAATGGATGCATCACAAAAACGAATATTATAGCTTCAAATATGGTCTTGCAGGTATTCCCAAACATGAAGGCTGCCACTACAAGCTGTGATGAGAGGAAGACAAGTACTTTTGTCGTTGCGATTTCCATCACAAGAAGCCAAATAATGATGGTCACAATAACCAGGATCCCTGCCACAAGCTTGTTTAATTGTTTAACTGCTGTTTTGGTGTCTCCTAGAGCATGTGCAAGCGCTTTCCGACCTTTGTAAACCTTAATCTGTGAAAAATTAACACAATTATTCATGTAAAGAAAAGACCTCTCTCGTTACCCACTGTAAGTCTCTCTTGTACATCCTGAGTCAGAATGAGGATACTGAGAACATCACAAAATTTTCTCTCTGTACTAAATGAATCTCTATCATCATGTTAAAATTTCTACAAATTTGAAGGCTCAAACGCAGCAGGAAATATTATGATCAAGAATTGTTGTTTATTTGACTTTGGCCATTGACAATATATAGGTCCCATATGCTAAATCCACAAAAACCGTCTGAAGGGCAATATCATCTTTTCTTGTAAAAAGAAAACGAAATACTTGCATCGGAATGGGAAGCGTAAAGATAATCCTACTCCCAGTCCAAACTATTTTTGGTGTGGAATTCTAACCCTCCAAGATCACAATCTCCTGCTTGCGCCAGAGACTTGTTACCATTGCAGTAGATAACAGTGCTTCATTTTTCTTTATATGATATTCAAAAAAGTTTTGCACAGCGGAGGAGTAGGTGTTACAGTTACAATTATGTTGTTTAGGCTAAAGATTAGAACTAGTTAAAAGTATCCTATACAAGTCATTTAAGCTAAAATGAAATACCAAGTTTGCACTTCCTCCATATATTAGATATGGATGAAAAAGGACTATAATGCTACCCTAAATAACATGATGTGTACCTATTTCAAGATTGCATAATATATTGCACATAAGACTAGAAAAGGAAGTGATGACTAAGGCACATGAATCATGTTGCATAATCCACTTATATGAGAGAACAAAAGGCAAACACCAAATCAGTGGAAGACAGATGGAATCTTACCACCCAGTCTGTTAGAGATTTCCTGTCAATTTGTCTACTCTCAGATACCTCAAACAGTGGGAAAACAAGGTCCACTTCTTCCTTAATCATGAACCGTAGAAGGTCCTCCTCATCGATGTACCTGCTTCACGAAATAGAAAGCATCCAAAGGAAGACCAAACAGAGAGCAGAAAAACATAAGATTAACATAATCATCTAGAAATGCGTAGATTTGCTTACTTCCAACCAGGCTTCGCAACATTCCTGAAAATGTGATAGGCAGCAGCAGTTGCCTCCATCTCATTGGTAATTTCAGTATCAGTTTGTCCCTTCTGTTCCTCAACGCTCTCATCCAATGTATTAGAAATTGTTGATAGCCCTGAGTTTGTGACTGCATCAACCAAAACCTTCATGGTCCAAGGTGAAACCTTTTCTTGCTTCATCTTATGGAGCATTCCCATATCAATCACTTTTTTCTGATTTGTTTTACCCTTTTTGGTACTCCTGAAGCTCAGTTGACCCGTGCTAGTTGATTTTCCAACCCTCTCAGCCTCCTCTATGAGTGGAGGCCCTGAAAGAGTCTGCAGAACATACTGATGGAAGACTGATTCCTGAATTCTATCAAAGAACTTGTTGACATGGAAATTAGATGCTAAAATCTTCAACAATAAAGTCTTCACCACCCACAGAAATGATCCGATAAGAAGTGAGATAAGAGTCCAAGTTACACATTTTAGAACCTTGGTGGCAGTCTTTGATCGCTTGATACCATGATTGAATAAGAATGCCCAAGCAAGAAGGACCAAACCTATCCAAACAAATACTTGAACACTCTTTTTTAACCCATGAACAAAATAGAGTACTTTCTTTCTCAGCAAAAAATTCCTCTCTATCAAGAAAACAATAAAATTCATAAACCAGTTGGTGATCAACATGCCAAAGAATATAACCAACACAAGCACGCACCATTTCCAAAACTCCAAGCCCCAAATCACAGTTTTTTCCAATTTCTCAACTGTTAAGCAAGCCACCAAGCACCCCACAATGCACACAAATGCAAGCCACTGAATTACAACCTTAGCGCCTACTCTCTTATGCTTCTCTTGTATAGACTCAACTTTCTTGACAACATCCTCCACCTCATCCTCATCATCAGCGGGTCCACCGGGAGATGCCATCAGCGGTGTTTTTGGAGTAATGGAATTCTCATTATTTGGTGATCCTCTACTAAGTGAATTCCTAGAGGGTGAATTCTTGGCCATTTGTTCTTGGAGAGTTAAACTATCATCTTCCAATACAGCAGCATCAACATGAACTTGTTGTTCTCCAAATCTTGATTTGGGTTTTGAGTACACTGACCTTGCAAGGGATCTTCTTCTAGTAAGATTTTCACTGGACATGGGGATTTTAGGGGGCTTATTGTGGCTGGGGCTAAACCGTGAAATATCTGGTGAAGGACAGCTCACGGATACTGATTTAGCAAACCCACACCCATTTGATTCTTTCATTGGTGAATTTGATCTGCTTAGCCCCATAGCAACAACATCTGCGTCTTTTGAGGTAGACCCTTTCGGGGTTGCATTAGCTTTTGGAGTTTCATCCCCTGATATTGTTATTAGAACTTCACCACCACCACCACCTCCTCCTCCTCCTCCATTGATTGTTCGATTCTCTGACATGATTACTTCGCGGCCTTGTTCCACCTTTTACTTTACACTGAAACCACAAAGTCAAGCCAGAAACAAGCTCAGAACCCAAATCAAAGATTGCAACTTTAAGAAAAGGAAAAGGGTAGCCTAGCCCACCTATGAACATCAAAATAATAACTCCCGAATAAGAATTTTTCAAACTTCAAGAACAAAGGTGGCAGCTTTACTACAAATAACAACGGTGTTTCTAAATATCTCCTACTTCTTACCTTCGTTCGTTGCTTACGACATTAATGGTGCAGTTTTCGCGCCAATAAGTAGCCTTTAGAAAGCAAAGAGCACAAGTGCTAGCGACTGAAAACAGCGAAAACATGAATATTGGAAACTTGCCTTTACTCGAAATACCCACAAAACAAATGAAGTAGAAAAGAAGAGAAGAAAAACACCTGTAAAATGGACAAAGCAACAAACAGTAGTTGGTGCTGTAATAATAATGGCGCTCAGAGACAAATGAACGGCTATGAAAGAGAAATAACATGACAGTCCATAAAATGATTCAGAAGAGGGCCACCATTTTTTGCTTTTTTTTTTTTTTTTTTTTTTACTGTTGCTGAGCTGGGGTGTTGAAGATGCAGAGAAGAGAGCTCTCGGAGCAGCAAGGACTGTGTTTTGATAATGAAAAGCTTGCAGCTTTAAATTAGGGATATTCAAAAAAGAAAACTTTAAATTAGGGAAAAACCATCAATATGCCCTTAAACTTTCAGATTTTGTAGTTTTGAACCCCTGTTCTTTTATTTTTATCTTATCAAACCCTCAAATATTTATTATTACAACCACTATTAATAACTTTTATTCTATTTTATTTTTGCATTTTTTAAGGACTTAACTGTTGTTTGTGTTTAACTTAGGCACTGTGACGAGAGAGAATTTTTTTTCCACAATGGTAGGTTAAGGAGAGTGACCAAATCCATTGTATCAATCTTATAATGTTAATATCATTTGAACCCTTATGCTGCATATGAAAGACCGATAAGAGAGTATTTATCAAAAAAAATTAATATAAATACATAATTATTTTTTTTATTTCAATCTTAAATTAATTTTTGTCCAAATGAATTAGTCTACTGATATAATTCTTTTCAATAATTAATAAAGAAAGGTTTGCATTTTTAACCTTCTACTTATTAAAAAAACTAAATTGCTTTTTAAAAAAATTATTAATAGATATATAATTGTTTATTAGTTTTAATACAATCAAATTTTATTATTGCTTTATTTTTATGAAATAAATATTTAATAATTTAAATTTTAATAAAATAAAATAAACTTAATAAAATAAAAATCAGGAAATCAGGAACTCAATTTATTAATTTTTATTATTGCTTTATTTTTATGAAATAAATCTTTAATAATTTAAAATTTTAATAAAGTAAAATAAAATAAAAAGAAACTCGATAAAATAAAAATCTGGAAATCAGGAACTCAATTTATTAATGGTTTACATTGCAAAATATATATATATATATATTAATGGTTTTACTTTTAATTTAAGAATTAAGAAGAAACAAAAAGAACAGAGAAAGGAAGATCACACCTTGAGGATATTTTTGCACTTTGAGCACATTCTCGAATGTAAATAAGGGCAAAATATATATATATTTTACAGAGATGTATGTAATTCTAGAAACTTAAAGTGGGAACAGGGAACCTGAGCAACCGCCTAACATTCTATTATTTACTAGTATTATTGTTTACATATTCCATGAATAAATAATTTATCACTTTTTATTAAGTTTAATAAATATTTGTAATGAGATTAAAAAATTAAAGAAGTATTTATAATAAAATTAATTTTATTTTTTATAAAAATTAATCTATTATAAAATAAATGATAAATTATAGATATATTTTTTATCAATAAAATAATATTTCTGACAAACCATCACTCATTTGGTTGTTTAATAATATGAATTATAATATGACTAATCACTTAATTTAAGTTTTTATTAGTTTTAGTTCATGTAATCCCAATAATATCAGTACTAAAAAAATTATTAACAATAAAATATCAATATTAATTTCATTTTATACTGTCACCAGTTAAAATTACAATTAAAATATTAAATTAAATTCAAATAACGAAATTAAAATATTTAATCTAAACTACAAAGCACCAAAAAAAATGATTAGCAATTGACTATGCAAATATATAAGGAAGAAATGTGTTTTTATTATGAGTAAGAAGGTTAAATAATTTAAATATTAATAATTATAATATAAAATATTTTTTTATTCAGTAAATAATTATTTTATAAATAATAATAATAATTTTTCATTTTTTAAATTTTTAAAAAATATATTTTTCAAGATTGCAGTCTCCAAATCTACACCAATTCTGTGGAAGGAAAGCCGCAGATGGCGGGTAACCAATTCTAAAAGTCTTTTGGTCAATTTATTTATTTTTTTAATAACGGTTGAAGTGATTTAATTTTCAAAGAAACTAAAAAAAATAAGATTCAAACATCTTCTTTATATATTGTTTTTGAACCAAATTTTCTTTATATTTTAATATCTGCATTTTTTATCAATTGAGTTATTTATGGAAACTTTGTTGAAGGTTGATTCAAAAAAAAATCAGTATATGACCATGTCTTAGTTAGTTGGAATAAATTACTGATTTTTCTCATTTAGTTCCTTGAATTTTTGGTTTATTTGTTTAGTTAACAGCACTTTCATTTAGTGCCAAATATTTCTGCTTTCTTTGAGTTAGTTTGTTTCATGTAATGCCTATTTAAAGGCAAGTTCAGTCAGTGAATAATAATTCAGTTTTTCAGCTCATATATAAG
>CATIWM010677989.1:0-10712 GCA_949671775.1 Mallotus repandus
AATGAAAATAATTGAATAATTAAGTTAATATAATAGTTAGTGTTGAATAAATAAGTAACTATAAAACTATGTAGTTTCATTGTTAAACTACGTAGTTTCATAGTGATAATGCATAATTTTAGTTAGATATAGATATTGTTATATATATTAGTAGATGTTGAGTTGACAGTTAAGGCCTTAGGTAATGTAATATAAATTATTAGATAATTATAAAATTTAGTGGAAATAGGAAAATAGTAATTTAATATTAGATAAATAAAAATTATTAAGTAAAATAGGTAAATAAAATTATGTAAATACAATGAATAAAGTGTAATGAAAAACTATATATTTATAAATGAATTTAAAATAAAAATTAGTATTAAATGAAAATAATTGAATAATTATTTTAATATAATAGTTAGTGTTGAATAAATAAGTAACTACAAAACTACGTAGTTTCGTTGTGAAACTATGTAGTTTCATAGTAAAACTACTTAGTTTCATAGTGGTAGTGTGTAGTTTTAGTTAGTCATAAATAGTGTTATATTAGTAGATGTTGAGTTGAAACTTAAGTTTCTAGGTAATATAATATAAACTATTAAATAAATATAAAATTGAGTAGAAATAAGCAAATAGTAATTTAATATTAAATAAATAAAATTATTAAGTAAAATAGATAAATGAAATTATGTAAATAAATACAAAGAATAAAGTATAATAAAAAAACTATATATTTATAAATGAAAATAATTGAATAATTAAAAATTACATACTTTTGGTGAAATGGAGTGGATATAGGCAAATAGTAATTTTATATTAAATAAACAAAAATTATCAAGTACATAGGTAAATAAATAAAATTTATTTACTAAAATAGGTAAATAAATAAAAAGAGTGAAGTGTAATAAAACATATTTATAATTGAATTTAATATAAATATTAGTATTAAATGAAAGTAATTGAATAATTAAGGTAATATAATAGTTGATGTTGAATAAATAAGTAACAGTAAAACAACGTAGTTTCATTGTGAAACTACCTTGTTTCATAGTGATACTACGTAGTTTTACTTAGACATAGATATTGTTATATTAATAGATATTGAGTTGAACCTTAAGTTCCTAGGTAATATAATATAAACTATTAAATAAGTAGAAAATTGAGTGAAAATAGACAAATAGTAATTTAATATTAAATAAATAAAATTTATTAAGTAAAATAGATAAATAATATTAGAAAAATAAATAAAATTTATTTAGTAAAATAGGTAAATAAATACAAAGAATGAAGTGTAATACAAAACTATATATTTATAATCGAATTTAATATAAATATTAATATTAAATGAAAATAATTGAATAATTAAGTTCATATAATAGTCAACATTAAATAAATAAGTAAATCCAAAACCACGTACTTTTGGTGAAATTGAATGGATATAGGCACATAGTAGTTTCATATTAAATAAACAAAAATAATTAAGTAAAATAGGTAAATAATATTGGTGTAAATAAATAAAACTTGTTTAGTAATAGATAAATAAATATGTAAAATTAAATTTTAAATAAAAAATAGTATTAAATGAATATAATACTATAATTAAGTTAATATAATAGTTAATATTTAATAAATAAGTAACCCTAAAACTATGTAGTTTTATAATTTCATTGTCATATTATGTAATTTTATGGTGATAATGCATAGTTTTAGGTGGATATAGCTATTGTTACTTTTGTAGATATTCCAAACCATAAGTTTCTAGCTAATGTTTTTGTAAATGTTGAGTCGAATTTTAAGTTTCTAGCAAATAGTAATTTAATATTAAAAAATAAATATTATTAAGTATAATTGGTAAATAATAATAGGTAAGTAAATAAAAATTATTTTGCAAAATAAAGTATGAAGTGTAATTAAAAATTATATATATTTAGTCTTTTTTATTTTTTGTAAAATAATGTAAATTATTAAATAATTAAAATATTAAATGGATATAGCAAATTATAAATTAAAGTAAAAAAAATATTCAATCTAGGTAAAAGAATGTAGTATTCATAAATCAAAATCTGCATAGTTTTGACATTAAATTATGTATTTTTCGTCAATTTATACTATTACTTGTATAACTAGAAATCTCATTTAGGAAACAAGATTTCTAGTTAAATTAAAAAGTGGCCTTTAGTCCTACTATTATTTTTTTGTATTTATAACCAAAAATAAGAATTGAGATTTTTGGTTAAATAAAAAAGTGACCTTTAGTTGTATTTATAACAAAAAATCTCGTTTAGGCATTAAGATTTCTAGTTAAATAATAAAGTGGCCTTTAGTACATTAATTTATTGTATTTATAAAAGTATTTGTGTACATAGAATACCATTTTAGAAATGAGAGTTATGTTTCAACTATAAAAGTTGTACATTTATACTTACATACATTTATACTGGCATTGGAGTACTATGTTTATTTCACCAGAAATCTCATGTTTCAAGTGAGATATTTGGTAAAAAAAAAAATTACTTCCATATTCTATTCTCCTTCTGTTCCATTCCAATTGTCTTTTAAGTTAGTGTCACAAAAAATAAGAATCATATTTAATAGACATAATTATAGGTGCAAATGACTATAGAACCCTCTTTTAGAGAAACTAAAAGTTAGTGTAAATTTCAATTACTCCAATAGAAAATTTACTCTAAAATCAAGATATGGGTAAAATTAGAAAAAAGAATTTATTTTTATTCGTAATCTAAAAAAGTCATTTAGAGTGGAACAAATTCTATTTTCGTAAAAGACAATCAGAATGGAACAGATGGTGTATATAAAAGTACATGTAGAATCAGAAATCTCATGTTAAAATTGAGATTTCTGGTTAAACAAATAAAATACTTGAATGCATTGATTTATTGTATTCATTAAAGTACGTGTTTAACCAAAAATCTCATGTTTGAAATGAGATTTCTGGTTATATAAAAAGATTACTTGTATTTATTCATTTATTGTATTTTTCAAAGTATGTGCACGACTAAAAATCTCATGTATGAAATGAGATTTCTGGGTAAATCAAAAAGTACTTGTACTCATAAAAGTACGTGTTAAACCAGAAATCTCATATTTAAAGTGAGATTTTTGGTAAAAATAAGTACTTCTATGGATTTATTTATTATGTATATATATAAAACTACGTATATAACTAGAAATCTCATATTTGAATTGAGATTTCTGGTTAAATAAACATGGTACTTGAATGCATTGATTTATAGTATTTATCAAAGTACGTGTGTAGCCAGACATCTTATGTTTGAAATGAGATTTCTGATTATATCAAAAAGTTACTTGTATTTATTTTTTTATTGTATTTTTCAAAGTACGTGTACAATAAAAAATTTCATTAATATTTATTCCAATATAAAATGTCATTTATTCAAATATATTTGGCAAATTTCCCTTGGCTTCAAATATTTTGTGTATTCAAATATCAAATTCCACTTATTCCCATATAAATCTCAGAAATTATGTAGTATTTTATGCATTCAAATAACAAATTCAGCATATACCGATACAAATGGCAGATATTGTGCTACTATTGCACCAATTATACTTATTTCAATAAAATATTTTAATTATGCATATATAATTGGCATATATAATGCTTGCTTAATTTTTTTAATTATAATAACTTCAAATGTCATCCATCCAATTTCTATAACAAATCATACAATATTACTCTATATATAACATATATAATTCAAATACTAATATTTTAAACATTCATGATTCAAATTTTCATTCATAATATTTAACATGACAATAATATTTAACATTACAATAAATTCGTTATCCAAAGTTAATTTAGTACAATACTAAGTAAAAGACATTGCACATTCCAATTTATGCACATAGGACCATCAAGTGCTGCAAGTTTTGTCCAATCTCATAGCATCATATATCTCTTCCACAAAACTAAATCCATTTTCCTTCATAAAATTCCAATCCACAATTGACCACACATACTCCACCAAGCACAAACATAATTTCAGCCCAATCTGTTTCATTCTCTTTGCTCTTAGACTCATTTCTTTTTTTCCCTTTTTCCTTTGATGCCATTGTCTACATAAGCAATTAATTAAATATTAAAATAACATATTAATGTTATTTTAACTAATTAAGTATAACAACCTCCAATTAAACAAGCCATTTAGCAACAAATTTAATAAAAAACGTTAATTATGAAAATTCCAAAATTTCATTATACAAGCAACATGGCATCATTTAACAACTACCAAAATCAATATAGCAATAATATAAATAATTTAATGCAATAGGCATCAAAAACACTAATGAAAAAAATCAATAATAACACAAATCTTTCAACTTAAATTATAATTCAAAAGCCAAATGGCATCATAATACAAAAATATCAACAAAAATGAAGTTGGTAGCTTATTGTTTAATAAGAAAATTTTATAATTACATGTATGCTAACATTACAACGAAATGGGAAAGAATGGCTGTGAACATGTGCCAGAAGTAGCTACTCACTTCATTTTACTTAATTACCTAATTAATTAAAATAATATTGGGAATTAAATACTGTTTTATAGTACATTAACCGCTAGCCAAGCATCTAATAAAAGATGAGATTGAATATTAATTGAAAGAGTTGATTGTTGAAAGTTAGATATATATGTACCTAAACCTCATGGCAAAGTATCTAACCATATGTTCGATAAGGAAATTTAAATTGAAGAGATCTATGCATGTTTTGAAAATGAGTTATATGTAACTTTGACTAACAAAAATAAAATAAATTTCTTGAGATAAATTAAAAGAATATCTTTATAATACTTAAAAATTTCTAACTCAATTTTCTATCAAAACAATACCTAATTTAACACTACCCATCAACGACAGTAAAAATCAAATATTTGAACACCACAAAAAGATAGTGAGAAAACATACGAGTGGACACAAATCATAATGATGATCAGACAGACAAGAATGATGATAGATGGTGACGCTCTACATATAAATTACCACCAGGCAAACAAAAACAACAACCAATGAACGAGCATGTGATCTCTTGCAAACGAAGGGCGATGATGTTAATGGAGAATGCCACTGATGTAGAAGGCCGGTGAAGAGAAAGAAAATGGAGAAAAAGAAGATGAAGAAGGGTGTGATGGCTGTGAAGAGAAAGCATGGTGCGATGATGGTGAAGAGCAAGAAGGGTGACGGTGATGAAGAGCAAGAAGGGCGACGGTGGTTGAGAGCAAGCAGGGTGTGACAACGACGAAGAGCAAGAAGGGTGGCGGTGTTGAAAAATAGGATGAAGAAGATAAAGGATGAGGACAGAATTAGGGTAAAATTGAATGTGTTATTGTTAAAATGAATAATATATTTACTAGTGGTAAAAGTAAAAACAATAATTACTATTGAATGAGTTAGGGTTATTTTCAAATTTAAATTCCAAAATTTATATATACATATAAATAAATAAAATTGCCACCTAATAAATGACAATTGCCTAGATGGCCAACTATGTTACTATTCACATAGTTGGCCAACTATACCTAGCATTACTCTAAATTTTTTTGATTGCACTGTGAATCATGACATATCATTGTAAAAAAAAAGTTACATGAGAAAAAGAAGTTAAAAACTAAATTTTACATTCTGAAACAAATAAATATTAAAAAAAATTGAAATTAATTTTAATAATATTGAAACAAAGTGACATTTTGTCTAGTGTGAATACCAACCTCTTTAAGGTTTATCTCAATTTCATGCAGCACATTGCTCTTTGTATACTTCTAAAATGAACTCTCCTAAAACCAACATGCCTATCATCATTCTCTCAATCTTATGCATGTTTTCCATAGCTTATGCTACTGATCAAGAATGCTGTGCATGTGAATTTCGAACAATCTTTAACTTTGGTGACTCCAATTCCGACACAGGAGGGTTGTCTGCTGCCTTCACTCCCCATAACACTCCTTATGGAGAAACATTTTTTCACACCCCAGTTGGGAGGTACTCCGATGGAAGGCTAATAATCGACTTCATGGGTCAGTTTATAGTTTAAACACAATATATAGTTCTGTTTTTTGTTTTGTTTTTTTTTTTTTTGCCTCATCAATGTTCCTATGTTCTTGACAAATTTAAGTTAATTTTTCTTTGGCTGCTAGAAAAGCATAAAATGTATTTTGGCTTGGCATACATTTGGTTTTAAAATACACCCTCAATTTTGGGATTGATCTATGGACTGTATAGTAAATGTTTCTTATGAATATATTGGCAATGTATTCTTAAAATTAAAAAAATACATATGATGAGTAAACTAATTTGAAAATATTTTTTATTTAAAGAGAATAATAAATCAAATTTTATTATTTTGACCATTTGTTAGTTTAAGTGACAAGAAGTTTGATATTTTTTTTAAAGTAAGGTCCTTGGTTCGTATCTTATGTAAGGTATCTTATATATGGAGAAGACAAATGCTAAAAGAGTTTTGTCTAAGTTCACCCAGATTGATCCCGTAATAGTCATAATTAATTCTTATAAGATTCAGATACCAAAAGTATCATAGAAAAAAAATATATTATTTTGAGTTACATTGTAGGATTTGTTTTCCAGCCAGAAGAATATTGATGTGTCTCCAAAATCACTTTTATATTCTCCAAATTGCCCTTCACAAAAAAGACCAACTCATGAAAAAGATATGAGCAAATTACATTAACCTTTCTGAGATTAGGCCTAATTTATATTTCAAACCTTCCTGTTTCAAAATCAAATATTAACATCTCTATAGTTTTAAAATCAAATATTAACCTCTATACAGTTTTAAAATCGAATACTTAAGGACTTTTGTTGACTTTTTTTGCAAAAAATGACCATTATACTCTTGTCTTCTCTAACCTTTTTTTTTTTGAAAAATTATGTATTCTCTAACCTTATTACATCAAATTCCTAGCATTTACCTTTCTCCAATTTTTATATTTTTTAAAAAAATTTTAAAAAGTTAAAATTTTATTTATAGATCTAAAAATTATTAATTATTAATTCTTTTTAATTTTTGTAGATCGAAAATTTTTTTATTTTTTATTTTTAAAATAAATTTTTTTGTATAGAAAATTTTTAATTCTTTTTATTAAATGTATATGGATTGATTGTAAAATTTTAAAAATTTTAGATCTATAAAAATTATTTTTAACTTTTTTAAAATTTTTTAAGAAATATTAATAAAAAAATTGTATAAACTAAAAATTTTAAAAAAATTATAAATGTATATTTTAAAAGTAGTTTCATCAATTCTCATTGTTATTCAAATATAAACTTTGGGGTAAATGCTAGGGATTATATGTAATGAGGTTAGAGAAGACATATGTTAAAATAACGGTATAATGATCATTTTTTACAAAAAAAGTTAACAAAAGTTCTTAAGTGTTCAATTTTGAAACTATAGCGAGGTTAATATTCGATTTTGAAACATGAGAGTTTGAAATGTAAATTAGGCTTAAACTCAGAGAGATTAATGTAATTTGCTCAAAAGACATTTTACTTAATTACTCATGAATCAAATTTTCCTTCTAACTTGTTTTTAATATGAAATAAAAATAAGAATACTTAGCAAAAAATTAACATATGATATTATATACATATAATTTCATCATATTGTAACAATTAGTTGTAAAATTGTACAACAGAATAATGCATGGACAATTCAAGTTACTTTATCTCATCAGCTTCATATCAGAATTTGAAAAGAATATGTGTTTGTCTTGTTAACGCTCTTATCTTTTTGTAACTGATATTTGTAATTTAAACTACACCAGCTCATTGTATCTTATCACCTTATAACAACTAACAACTTATATTTGTATCTTTGTATATATATATGTACCTGTACGTCAAAAGAAATATACAGTGAAAATTTTTTTATTTCTCTCATACACTGAGTTTTTACATGGTATCAGAGTGGTTGCTCTAATTTTTTTTTTCTGCCTCCTTTTCTCACATTTTCTTTAGCTGTTCAATACTTAGTTTTGCACTTATGGCTAATCAACTCATTCCCATCTCAAATACATCCACCCCTGCCGTTACCTCTTCTTCGACTCACACCTTCTCCATCAAACTTAATGGCAAAAACTACCTAGCATGGCGGGCTCAATTCATTCTGCTTCTTCACTACCAGAATATCTATGGCTTTATCGATAGTACGTCCATTACTCCTTCATAAATGATTCCCTCAACAATAACTCTAGTTACCTAGATACCAAATCCGGAATATGACCTCTGGTTCAAAAAAGATCAATTGCTCCTATCATGGATACTCTCCTCTCTCAATGAATATATTTTCTCTTATATCATTAATCTCTCATCTTCCTTAGCTGTTTGGGAAGCACTAGCTCGTGCTTTTGGATTGGTTTCACAAAATCGCCAACTACAACTCAATATTGAATTACAAGAGTTCAAGAAAAATGATTTATCTGTTTCAGCCTATCTCCAACAAGCCAAAGCGTTGGTAGACGAACTTAGCACTGCTGGTCGCTCCCTTTCCTTTGCTGAATTTAATGCGATTGTTTATCGCAACATTGGAAGCGAATTCCAAAGCATCATCACCGCCCTGAATCTTCGTCCTGATCCAGTACCATTCTACAAGCTTCATGCCCAACTTGTTGCCCATGAAATACTGCTTAAGGCCACCTAGGAACCACCACTTGCTCATGTTGCTATGCGCTAGTTATCTACTCCCTTACTACCTACACCTCATCGTCCTTCTACTGCTGCATTATCATATTCTGGCTTTTAATGTCGCTCTCGTGCTGTCAAATTTATGGCTGGCATAATCACACCGCTGATCGGTGTCATCAACGTTATTCCAGGCCCAACTTTGCCCATCGTTACAATGCACCACAAGCTCACTACTTATATGCTAGCAATCGCCATTCCACACCACCTCCTTACGGCAGCCATATTTCTCAACCTGATTGGATACCCGATACTAGTGCCACTAACCACATCACCCTTGCTCTTTCTACACTACAGATAAGTGAAGAATATCGTGGAAATGACAATCTTCATGTTGGTAATGGCCAAGGACTTCGCATTTCTAATACTAGTAACACTTCTATGACTTCAGCAGGTGGTAAGCTTGCCTTAAAATTTGTTCTTCATGTTCCTCAGATTGTTAAAAATCTATTATCCGTTCAAAAGTTCACATTTGATAACAATTGCTTCTTTGAGTTTCACCCCACTTATTTTTTTGTTAAGGATCGACTCACCAAGAAGGTGCTCCTTCACGATCTCAGTGAGAATGGACTCTATCGACTTCGACCTTCCATAAAGTTTGCGTTCCTTAACACCATTCCTACTCTCCAACATTGGCATGTATGCCTTGGTCACCAGAACATGCGCACTATCTCCACCATTGTCAAACAATTCAATTAACCTTGTTCAACTTTTACGTCTCAACCATATTCCTCTTGTTTCTTAGGAAAAATGTCCCGTTTACCTTTAGCTAGTGTCGAGCACAAAAGTACTGCTCCCTTTGATATTATTTTTTCTGATGTTTGGGGCCCTGCTCCTGTTACCTCAAGTCTTGGAAATTGATATGTGGTCTTATTTATTGATGATTGTACCCGATTTACTTGGGTTTATTTTTTTGAAAAATAAAAGTGATGTCTATCCTAGTTTTCTTCAGTTCAAATCTCTCGTACATAGATAGTTTAATGCAAATATTAAAGCCTTATATTCGGACTGGGGTGGCGAGTACCAAAAGCTAAGTAAACTATTTCAAAATATTGGCATTATTCATAGAATTGCTTGTCCCTACACCCATAAACAGAATGGAACATCTGAGAGAAAAATACGCCATTTAATTGACACTAGTTTAACTCTATTAGCACATGCTCATGTTCCCCTAAAGTATTGGAACTTTGCCTTTATAGTCAACATTCAATCCATTAACCAGACACCAAGTCCACTTTTGCAAAATCAGTCCCCATATCAACTCCTTTTTCATAAAGATCCAAATCACCTAGACATGAAACCTTTTGGATGTGCTGTATTCCCTTACCTCAGACCCTACAACCGATAAAAATTTGCCTTTCACTCTACCCCATGTGTTTATCTTGGCCAAATTCCCACCCATAGTGCCTACCATTGTTTAGATTTGGAAACTAGTCGAATATACCTATTAAGACACGTTAAATTTAATGTCACCTTCTACCTATATCACTCACGCCAAACCCGCATATCCCCTCACCCGGACACATCTTCATGGTTACAAGTCACGAGTCATTCACAACACTGGGACTCTGGAGCCCCTTCAGGTACAGTGTCTCAATCTTATTCCACTTCTTCTCTCTTATCTTCTTCTCAACCACCCACACCACTCTCCATCTCTCATCCCAACTCTACCACATCTCCTATATCCTCCCCTTCACCTGTTCCACTCACTCCCAATTTAAATTTAATTGTTGATTTATCTTTCTACAATAATCCTACAGACTCAACGAACACTTTTGACTCTCCTCCTGCTCGCACTACACAACCCATTCGCACCCACCACATGAACCTCCGCCCAACTACACTTCATAAACGCCAAGCCCACCTTTCCACCCGAACATCTATAGATTTCTTAAACCAGGAACCGAAAACTTATCATCAGGCCAAATCATATGCTGAGTGGCGGAATGCAATGACCACAGAAATTGATGTTCTTATTACCAACAACA
>CATIWM010678166.1:0-11227 GCA_949671775.1 Mallotus repandus
TAATGGTTGCACTGCGATCATTGCAAGGGCTAGTCTCCATGACAGTGCAAGTGCTAGTATATAAGCAAAAAGAGAACTAAAGATTGCTTGAACCAGCAGTGACATTCGGTCTCCAACAAGTGATCGAACCATGTTGGCTTCGGTGGCAAATTTTGCACAAATGGATGCGCTTGTATTTTCATCACTATCAAACCATCCTATCTCAAAAGTCATGAGCTTTGCCAGTAATTTCTCTCGTACTCTTTTTGTCAACTTTTCTCCCATAACTGCAAAACTGTAGTGTTGAAGGAGACTGGTGATGAAAGTGAGAGCACCGATGCCCAAGAAAATAAGGGACAGGTTTCTGGACTTGTGCTTGATATCGTGTTTATTGGTGCCGAAGTAATTTGATATTAGTGTTCCCACACAATAAGCGTTTATGGGTTGAACTGATCCAGAGCCTAGTGCAGCCAAGCATCCAATCAGAGCTCTTCCCCATTCAGGTGCATTCATTTTCAGCAGTTGCCATTGAGAAGGAGTAGGGTGATTCAGTCGTTTTAAGTCATCCTCCATACTGTCATCATCAGGATTATATGGAACTGAATAGGAATATGGGGTGCCAAAAGAGAGTGCAGGGCTGAAAGGGTATAGCACGGGAGAGTTTTGGGCACTTGACCTTATTCTAAGAGGGCTTGGTGCAACATTCATCTTATGGAAGTTTCTCTCATCATTGTTATAGCCAAAATCTTTAGGAGCTTCATTTTCAGACGCCATCTGCTGTAACTGAACCATCCGAAAGTATTCCCCACCCCGTCCATCATTTATTTGCATTAGCTCTTCATGAGACCCTGATTCAATTACTCGCCCTGCTTTAAGAACCACAATCGGGTTTGCTGTTCTAATTGTTGAAAGGCGGTGAGCAATGGTGATTGTTGTTCTCCCTTTTGTTGCCTGATCAATTGCCTCTTGGACTAGTCTTTCAGATTGTGTATCAAGGGCACTAGTTGCCTCATCAAGTACCAGGATTTTGGGGTTCCTGATTAGAGCCCTCGCTATCGCGATTCGCTGCTTTTGCCCACCGGACATTTGAAATCCAAATTGGCCAACCTGGAAATTAACCATATTCATGTTATTTGTCCTGAAATATGTGTTTACAGAAATCAACTGCACACACTTCTAGCTTAGATGCTATGTTTAGCATAATTCAAGAACACTGGTTCAGAAAACAATTTTTTTCCTTTATAGGTAAGATAGAGTACAAAGTTCGCTTACTTGAGTTTCATATCCATCCGGCAACTTAACAATGAAGTCGTGAGCATTTGCAGCCTTAGCAGCATCTATCACATCATGATTTGATGCCCCTTCTTTTCCAAACAATATATTTTCCTTTATAGAAGTAGCGAAGAGGACTGGTTCTTGATTAACCAGTCCCATTTGGGATCTAAACCATTTCAACTGTAGTCTCTTTATTTTGTAACCATCCAACAGAACTTCTCCTTCAGTTGGATCATAAAATCTCTGAAGCAATGAAATAATTGTAGACTTTCCTGAACCACTGCCACCTACAAGACCGACAGTCTTACCAGCTGGAACTGTAAGATTCAGTCCTTGTAAGATTGGTGTCTCAGGTCTTGACGGATAACTAAAATAAACGCCTTTAAATTCAATTTCTCCTCTTACATGTGATAATGCCTTCCCTTTCTTGTCTTCTGAGTCTATATCGGGATTCTGATCAATCATTTCGAAAATACGAGCGGCAGCAATTGTTGCTTCCGTGATAGAAGTTAGATTTGGGAGTGCACCCAAAATGCTCCTACATAGACAAAACTGAAACTATGAGTTCTGAACTTAAAATCAAATTATTTTTATTTACGAGTTCGAGCTCATCATCCCACAGACCTGGAGATGACTGCAGTACCATTGAGCCAAAGCTCATTAGTGTCTGAGATAAAATTTTATAAAGTATTTTACACAGAACAGTTAACAAGAAATGATTAACTTACAATCCTCCCATGATGACATTCAATCCGGTTATAAAGATGGAGCCACCCTTTTCACCTTTATCGGTTACCAGATAAGTACCAAACCAAGCCTGAAATGCCCAACTTACATATATCATTCCCATGCTACCCATCATCAAGCCCTTTGAAAGACCTTGCTTTATTCCCAGTTCTAATGTCTTCTGAAGAGCGCTGCTGAACCTATCTAGTGTCTGGCTCTCTGCAATGTTTGAATAAACTGTTCTTATAGATGAAACTGCTTGTTCAACAATTGCACCAGCAATGCCGTAAGATTCAATCATCTTCATTGTCACATCCATCATGAGCCTTCCAAATACAAGCATTGGGATAACGAACATTATTGTGAAAGGTAGTGCTGCTAAAGCAAGCCTCCATGATAGTACGAAGGAAAACACGAGGCTGAAGACAAAGGTTGACAAGAATGCTAGGCAGTCAGGTATCTACAATTAGGACAAAATTTCAATTTTTTTAATCAGTATGGAGTGGGAGTGTGTTTCCCTTGGCTTGAAGAAAAGAGCAGACTAATACTTTTAGGAAAACAGTAGTACTGAAATTGAACCTTCTCGCATATTGCAACTTGAATTGCGTTGGCTTCTTTCGAGATGGTGGAAACTACTTGATAGGTTGTGGAAGAACCAGCTTCTTGTGTGTCGAAGAAACTAACTTCTTGTCTAAGAACAGATTTCAGATACTCTGTTCTCATTCGAGAAGCCTGTCTCTCAGCAGTTCGTGTCCAACACACTCCTTCTGTAAACATATAGAGTTTGATAAGAATATGCTATGGAAAATACTTAGCTTCCTTTGTTATCATTTGATTTGTATTTTTAATTGGCAATGTTATGAATGAACTTACCGACAAAAGCAGCGAGTCCAACAGCAATTGCAACATACATCAGTTTAAGTGAATACTGTCAAGTGTCAACAATAGTTAACATATAGTCTAACAAGTCATGAAAGATTATGCACTTCAAGTGAAACTCTAGAAAGGAAAATATAGTACGCACAGCTATATCACAAACAAAAGAGGCCACGGCAGCGCTTCGATTGCTTAGTTTAGCGGTAAGTGCATATCTCAATATGTGCCAGAAAAAATCAAGTTTGATTCTGCATCCCCTCTTTTGTAGGCCAAAAAGAGGCAAAGGTTGCATGAAAAAAAAAAGATTGTTGGTAGGACTTGTATATAATGCTTACCATGTTTACCGTGTCAATAGTCAAAGAGCTATTGGGGTTTCCATATTCATTGATCACATTGCTGAGAACATACATTGTCAGAGGGAATTGAATCCCATCTCCAATGCTTCCCAAACCCCCGAACAGCATCAACAACTTGTCCGTGCCATCAGCGTACCGAAACATGCTATTTTTTCCTGCCATTTTGTATTAATCTGAGTGTGAAGCAACTTTCTAAAATTTAGTTAACTTCATCAAGTCTTTATCTGAACATGGGTTGCTTTTTATATGCGTTGTTGAATACTACTAGCCACAGATCAATTTGTTGCAGGCTTGTTGCTTTGAAAGTATCTCTTTCCTCTTTTATGTCAATGCCACAAGCATTTAGCTTTTGTATTTCTACAAAATTTGCCGTTTACTGGGCAGACTTGACACCTTGCTTAGGGAATGAGGATTGAAATCTTTTAGCTCTTTGTTTACAGTTGTGCTGTTGGTTTTGTTTAATACTTATTTTGCCCATAAGTAGTTTAAATTACACTTGCTTAGAAGATTCTACTGTCCTTATTGTTAAAGATATGATTACTTATTTAAAACAAATAATCCATCAAGAATCGAAACTGACATTGATTTGATAATTCTGAGGTATTTTGGCTTAGTAGAACCCATCTTTGTTCTTACATTTCTTGATACAGGCAATGGCTCATTGTTATCTTCCTTTTTTTACAACATTTTCCAGTTGTTTTTATCCTTTAGCACAAGATGCTAAATGCCATGAAAAAAAAGCTCAATTTTTCTCTGTAATGGAGCAAAGCTGAGGTATGTTGTTACCAATATGCTGCTGTAACGAGTATAGCCATTACTAAATTGTATTTTTCTTGTAATATAAGCTAAGGAAAATTTAAAAAAAAATCATGACCTTTAGCGCTTTTTTTTGCAATTTTGACACATTTTTTACTTTTGGCAATATCGTTCATCAACTTTTTAATTTTTGTAATTTCATACGGTTGAAAATTCAATAAAACTTTACTGATGGAGCCACCGGAAAAATATGAATCGATTCACGTAAGCATTACGTCAAAATGTACCATTTTAACTATTTACAAAAATATACACGATCCTTGACATTTTTTTTTTGCAATTTAAGCATGATTTATTGATTTTACAAATTGATACATAATTTTCTTTTTTTTATTTGATTTATATTTTTCAATTGATGCATGTGAAGCAAATATTTAAGTAATGATAATTCAAAATTAAGTTCTCTAATTAAATAAAATATAAATTTTATTGCTTGTTTTTATGTAATGAACATTTAATTGATACATTCAAAATTAATATACTAATAAGTAGTTAAAATATCATTTTGAAAATAACTTGATCTAAATATTTTAAATATTTATATTATACATAGAACTGCAAATAAATATAACTTTTAAAATTTTACTATTTATTCATTTAAAATATAGTAATACAGTCACTAAATAAAAAATAAAAATTAATTCATTACTATAAAGTCTACAAGAAAAGAAGTGATTTCAACAAAAACGTATATATCATTAATTATTTTATGTATAATTTGATTATAAAATTTACTTAATATGTAAATCAATTTAGATAATAAAATACAATTTGAATGAATTAAATTTTTAAATATTTTAAATATTTCAAAATAATAATTTAATCTAAAATAATTAAATACATGTCAATTTGAATTATCCAACTAAATGTTCATTACATAAAAATAAGCAATTAATAAACTTATATTTGATTTAATGAGAAAATTTAATTTTGAATTCTCATTACTTAAATATTTACTTTACATGCACCGATCAATTGAAAAATATAAATTAAACAAAAATAAAAAAAATTATGTATCAATTTGTAAAAATCAACAGATTTTAAATTGCAAAAATTGTCAAAAGCCGTGTATATTTTTGTAAATAGTCAAAATTGTGTGTTTCAACATGACGATTATATGGATCGACTCAAATTTTTCTGATGGTCACATCAACAAAATTTCACTGATTTTTAATCGGTGCATGGAATTGCAAAAATTAAAAAATTGGTGAATGATATTGCCAAAATTAAAAAGATCATGCATCTAAATTGTTAAAAGCCCTAAAGGTCATTATTTTTTTTATAATTTACCCTTCTAAGTTGTTATGCTTACAAATCATAATTACAGAAATAACAGTCTGTGCTATCTCGAACATAATACACTAAACCTTTAAGTAAAATTTTTAGGAACATTCCTTCTGAGATAGGGTGGATACAGATTGCAGGCAACATCATTAAACTTTTTATACGGACTTTGGGGTTCAACGATAAGGTGAGCTGGTTCCTTGCCCTTTTACCAGAGAATAATACAGTCCAGCACGGCCGAACGAAATGAGTTCACTGTGTGAGCCTTCTTCCACAAGTTTTCCATCCTTTATAACTGCAATGCGGTCAGATTTCTGTATTGTTGATAGCCTGTGAGCAATAACTATGCATGTTCTTCTGACCATCATCTTTTCAAGTGCTTCCTGAACTAAGCTCTCTGAGACACTGTCAAGAGCACTGGTTGCCTCATCCAGTAGAAGGATTGATGGGTTCTTGAGTATGGCACGAGCAAGTGCTATCCTTTGTTTTTGACCTCCTGACACCTGAACTCCTCTTTCTCCACAGTTTGTATCATACCCATCTTTCATTCCGCTGGGAAAGAGCACAAGTATATATGATTAGAAAACTGGTAAATGCCTTGCATTTTCTCCTATGCAGGTCATTAAATTGGATTCATTTTATTGTGTTTTTTATTAATTGTACCTGATAAATTCATCTGCATTGGCAAGAACTGCAGCTTTTCGTATTTCGGATTCTCTTGCATTCTCTTTGCCATAAGCAATGTTTTCCCTTATAGTTCCAGCAAACAGGGTTGGTTCCTGGCTGACTAATGCAATATGAGATCTAAGCATTCTTAAATTATAGTTCTTTATGTCCTGTCCATCGATTAAAATGGATCCCTTTAACGCATCGTAAAATCTCTCAATAAGGCCAATGACAGTAGATTTTCCTGAACCACTCGGTCCAACCAGTGCCACTGTCTTGCCTGCATCAATTTTAAGGTTCAGACCCTTGAAGATCATCTGATCGGGCCATGTTGGATATGCAAAGAACACATTTTTCATGTCCACGCGACCTTTTATCTCCTTCTTAATGTTTAATCCCTGTGAATTATCAGGATCAATCTCACTCTTTCTGTCTAGGATTGCAAACACTGATCGAATAGCGTTGCTTCCTTTAGATAAATCATTAGTCATGCTTCCAGCTTCTGCAATGACATAAGCAGTGAAAACCAGTATCAAATATGCTTGGAATAGGTTCTCTGGTGATATTTTCCCTTCTATAAGGAGCCTTCCACCATACCAGAAAGCCAATGCAGTGGAAGCTGAGTTGAAAAACTGAGCACTGAAAAGGCCAAAACCTGACAGCCAAGAGTGCTGAACACTCTCCCCTTTAGGTCCCTTCAGGGTGTCTTTGAACAGCCCCAAGATTTTCTTCTGGGAAGAGAATGCACTTATTGTTCTATGGTTAATTACAGCCTCACTAGCTATTTGGCTTCCTTCTTTTTGTGCTTTTTGTGCCTTTCCAGCCATACTTTTCATCAAAATACTCCTCATGTAGAAGCTACCAACGACTAATGGTTGCACTGCAATCATTGCAAGTGCCAGTCTCCATGACAGCACAAGTGCTAGTGCATAAGCAAAAAGGGAACCAAAGAATGCTTGAACCAGCAATGACATTCGGTCCCCAACGAGTGAGCGGACCATGCTAGCTTCAGTAGCAAATTTTGCACAAATTGCTGCACATGTGTTTTCATCATCATCAAACCATCCTATCTCAAAAGTCATCAGCTTTGCCAGCAGCTTCTCTCGTACTCGTTTCGTCAACTTTTCTCCCATGACTGCAAAATTGTAGTGTTGGAGAAGACTGGTGGTGAAGTTGAGAGCACCAATGCCTAAGAAAACAAGGGACAAGATTCTGGACTTGTGTTTGATGTCAGACTTGCTGGTGCGGAAGTAATTCGCTATAAGTGATCCCACACAGTAAGCATTTATGGGTTGAACTGCTCCAGAGCCTACTGCAGCCAAGCATCCAATAAAGGCTCTTCCCCATTCAGGTGCATTCATTTTCAGCAGCCGCCATTGCGAAGGAGCTGGATAATTTATTCGCTTTACGTCATCTTCAACACTTTCATCATCAGGATCATATGGGACTGAGTAGGAATAGGGGGTGCCAAAGGAGAATGCAGGGCTGAAAGGGTGTACCAATGGAGTGTTCTGGACACTTGACCTTATTCTAAGTGGGCTTGGTGCAACATTCATCTTATGGAAGCTTCTCCCATCATTGTTATAGTCAAAACCATTAGGAGCTTCATTTTCTGTTGCCATCTGCTGTAACTGAACCATCCGGAAGTATTCTCCGCCTTGTCCATCATTTATTTGCATGAGCTCTTCGTGAGACCCCAATTCAATTACTCTCCCTGCTTTAAGAACCACAATGAGGTTTGCGGTTCTGATTGTGGAAAGGCGGTGAGCAATGGTGATTGTTGTTCTCCCTTTTGATGCCTGATCAATTGCTGCTTGCACTAGTCTTTCGGATTGTGTATCAAGTGCACTAGTTGCCTCATCAAGTAGCAGGATTTTGGGATTCCTGATTAGAGCCCTTGCTATGGCAATTCGCTGCTTTTGCCCACCAGACATTTGAAATCCAAATTGGCCAACCTGGACATATCCAAGTTCATGTTGTCAGTCCTGAAATATGCATTTTGGATATTTCAAGAACATTGGTAAAGAAAACAAAATATTTTCTTAGTTGAGGTAAAGACTAAAGTACAAAGTTAGCTTACTTGAGTTTCATATCCATCTGGCAACTTAACGATGAAGTCATGTGCATTTGCAGCCTTGGCAGCAGTTACAACATCATCCATTGAAGCTCCTTCTTTTCCAAGCAATATGTTATCCTTTATAGAAGTAGCAAAGAGGACTGGTTCTTGATTAACCAAACCAATTTGGGATCTCAACCATTTCAACTGAAGTCTCCTTATTTTGTAACCATCCAACAGAACTTCTCCTTCAATTGGGTCATAAAATCTTTGGAGCAATGAAATAATTGTGGACTTTCCTGAACCACTGCCACCAACAAGACCAACAGCTTTACCTGCTGGAACTGTTAGATTCAACCCTTGCAAGATTGGTGTATCAGGTCTTGAGGGGTAGTTGAAATAGATGTTCTTGATTTCAATTTCTCCTCTTACATATGACAATGCTTTCCCCTTCTTGTCTTCTGAGTCTATAGTAGGATTTCGATCAATCATCTCGAAAATACGAGTAGCAGCAACGGTTGCCTCTGTGATAGAAGTAAGATTTGGAAGTGCACCTAAAATGCTCCTGCAAATACAAGACTGAAACTATGAGTTCTGGACCTGAAACTAAATCATATTTATTTATAAGTTCGAACTCATAATTCTACGGCCCTGGAGATGACGGCAGTACCATTGAGCCGAAGCTCGTTGGTGCCAGTAAAGTTTATGAACTCTACCATATAGAAAGATAGCTAACTTACAATCCACCCATGATGACATTGATTCCAGCTACAAAGATGGAGCCACCCTTTTCGCCTTTATCAGTTACCAGATAAGTACCAACCCAAGCCTGAAAAGCCCAACCTACATATATGATTCCCATGCTTCCCATCATCAAGCCCTTTGCAAAACCTTGCTTTATTCCTAGTTCTAATGTCTTTTCAAGTGCACTGCTCAACCTGTCTAGTGTCTGGCTCTCTGCAACATATGAATATACCGTCCTTATAGACGAAATTGCCTGTTCCAAAATTCCACCAGCAACGCCATAAGATTCAATCATCTTCATTGCCACATCCATCATGAGCTTGCCAAATACAAGTGCCGGTATAATGAACATCATTGATAAAGGAAGAGCAGCCAACGCAAGCTTCCATGACAGTACAAAGGAAAACACAAGGCAGAAGAAGAAGGTTGACATGAATGTGAGGCAGTCAGGTATCTACAATCACAGTGATGAATGAAAATTGTTACACTTAGCTTGAAAACCAAAATAGTAATTAGCATTCAATATAAGCTTGACTCAGGAGCTTGATCCTCCCCTGACCATTCATCTAAACGTTTTTCCACCAGATCAATGCACCATGTAACTAACATGTTGAAGACAATGAAATTCCTACTGGTTATAAAATTCAAGACATTCTGTGCACGCAATGCAGTGTGATTCTCAGAATACGATTCCATTTTATTGTTTGGTATATCAGGATTCCAATTTGAATTCTAGTGGAAATGACATCTATTTATATGCATAGTTTCTAAGAATATCAGCATTTTTAGTTCAAGATATACATTTTCAAGATATACCAAAAATGGTCTTTAGGTCTATCACATTTCATGAGTTTCAGAACACTACAATACAAACTTATTTATTGACCCAAAAAAAAAATGCAAACTTATTTTGTTCTACATCAGTTTCATATATATGGATAAGGGTTTTTTTTTTTTTTTTCTCTAAATCACCGGTAACTAGAGCTCATTGACAAGGCCACAAGTACAGTAAAGATCTCCTAACAACTAATACTATATACACCACTCGAACTCAAAATATTGCTTCAGTGAAAACAGCCGTTGCTAATTGATCCTAGTAACTGTTGGTTGGATAAGCCTTTTTTTTTTCTTTTTATTCCCTTGTGAAGTTTGGCTCTATGAGCTTCTTTATCCTATAAAGAATCTAATATTTTTTCATTAAAGAATAGTTAATGAAATCGAACCTTCTCGCATATTGCAACTTGAATTGCATTGGCATCATTGGAGATGGTAGAAACAACTTGATATGTTGTGGAAGAACCAGCTTCTTGTGTGTCAAAGAAACCAACTTCTTGTCTTAGTACAGATTTTAGATATTCTGTTCTCATTCGAGAAGTCTGTCTCTCAGCAGTTCTTGTCCAACACATTCCTTCTGCGAACACAAGATATATATATATCACTAAAATCTACTTATCACTTTTTTTTAATGGGTTAATTGCAAAATAATGCATGACTTTTATGGCTGTAAAGTGTTCTAACTCAATAAAAACTCATTCGAACTTGTATATTAAAACTTGTTTAATACATGAGCTGAGTTCATGTTATACAAAACTCGACTTGTGAAACTCGCAAACAAATTTAAACAAAAGCTCACGAGTCAGCTCATAATTTTAATATTTAATAATTTTATTTTATATATATAATATATAAATTTATATTTTAAAAATATATTATTAAAATAAAATCATAATTTTTATTAAATATATTATAATTTATTTAGTAAATAATTTATTTTTAATTTTTTAATGTATAAATTTTAATATTTTTTGTAATTTAGTAACATTTCTTTTAAATTTTGGCAAATTAGTAAATAATATTTTATATTTTTGCAATTCGGTATCAAAAAATCCAAACAAATTTTACTGGCGTGACAATCAAAGTTGTTTTAATTAGTTAATGTGGGGTTTCCAAAAAAAAAAAAAAAGTTAATGTGGGCACCACGTTGGAATCCACTTTGAGCTTATAACCTAGAATCCATGTGGACCAACTCAAATAATTCTGATTACCATATCAATACTATTTAGCTGGATTTTAAACGTGTGCACTAAATTGTAAAAAAAAAAAGAAAAATTATGTATTAATTTGTCAAAACTAAAAAGATGTGATTAAATTGAGAAAAAAGAAAGTTGCATATTTTTTTTTGCAATGATTCTCGAAAGTAGTAGTGTGCTAGGAATTAACAAGAATGAACTTACCAACAAAAGCAGAAAGTCCAACAGCAATTGCAACATACAGCAGCTTGAGTGAATACTGTCAATCAACAAGAATTAACAACACACCTAACATGTTATAAAAGTTTATATCATATGCACTTTGAGAGAAACTTTACAAAGGAAATATAGCTAGTTTTACCATTTCGTTTATTTCATTAGTTTTTACATCATGGTTCAGCTTAAGCAAGTGCAACTCT
>CATIWM010678170.1:0-31004 GCA_949671775.1 Mallotus repandus
TTGTTTCTAAATCCCAATTTCGAAACAATCCACAAGAAAGATGATCAATCTACTTGAATGTTTCTTTTAGCATGTATTCTACTCAAGAACACAAAGATAAAAGCAAAGGCTTTTAGGTTTTTCTTATAACTTTCAAATCTAAAGAGGGGTTCTCAAGCTTATTCATGGAGGTTCCATATCAATGCTCCCCTTCCTATTCCATAATGTCCTTCAACTCTGCCGTAGGGTTGTCTTTTTTCAACTCTAGAGTCAGCACTAGTTCCTCCACCATCGGTTCCTCAACAGTAAATTCTTCGGTCCCACTCACATGTTCAGTGAAGATTTCGAACATGAGCACTAACTTTTCTGTTATCATCAACAATTCAGGATTACCAGTATATAAGTAGTTGGTGCCTTCTTCCATAAATGTCTCCTATAGTGCCTTTTGCTTTTCAGCCTTAGCCCTTGAGTTTTTGGACTTTTGATACCCTAATTCGTACTTCAAGATAGGGACCTTTGGCTCTACAAACTCTAGTAGACCCTACTGGTTCTTCCCTCATCCTATTCTGGGCATGAAGTTCATGTTTTTCATCATGCTTGCTATTTTCGAATTCAATTCATCTTCATAGATCATGCAAACCTCAAAGCTTGGACTGACCAAAATTTCATTGGGAGCTAGCTTCAAAGCAGTGACTATAGCTTCAGTTTTCGCTGTTATTGCGAGTACTCTCCCCTCATGCAGAAACTTAATTTTCTAGTGCACAGTTGATGACACTCCTCCCAAGGGATGGAACCACGGCCTCCCTAGTAGAATAGCAAAAGTGACAGGAATGTCGATCACATGAAGATATACCCAAACCTCAATGGGTCTTGTTTTGACCAATGCCCTGAAGGTTCCTTCAATAGGCCTTTTTGTGTCATCATAGGCCTTGATGACTACCTCATATGGCTTCAGATTAGACACTGCCAGTCCTAATTTAGGCAGGATTTTCAAAGGGCACACATTGATAGTGGATTCATTATCTATCATCACCCAGCAAGTGAATTTCCCTTTCACATTGGCCTTTATGAACAAGGCTTTGTTGTGGCCTCTGCCCTCCAAGGGTATGTCATTATCTGTAAAAACAATTTCCCCCTGAGGGCTTTCTGACAGTGAGTCTACATTTAATTAGGAGTATGAGTAACAGGGATCTTCTTATGATCAAGGGCCATAACCAGTGCCTCCCGATGGGCTTTGGAGTGCATTAGCAGCTCCCAAATGCTGGCAATAGTCTTCTAATCTCTCTAGGCTTCAACAACGTTCTCATTCAGTTTCACTTCATCAACTTTCTCTTTTTCCTTCACTTCTTCTTTTGAGCCTATTTTCTTTTCTTCTGACCCAGCAGTTTTCACTTCCTTTTCCTTTTTCTCATCCTTTCTAGTAGGTCGGATCTTTCTTTCTTCATCATCCTTCCACAGATCAACCTGTCCCTCTTCTTTATCATCGGAACTCTAAATGTCCAAAGCATTCACCTAAAATTTCATAGGCTGCTGGTTCAAATTCAGGTCTTTGGTTTTAAGTTTTGGGGATGTGGGTGTGGCGTCATCAACAAAGGAATTAAGGACTTGTTCCTCTGTCAAGCCAGTGTTAATCATTAGAATGCGTGGAATTAGTGGTGGCACATTGCAATAATTGGGTAAATGGTTGTTTTAGGTGTTGGGTTTTCTAGTTTCAGGGTCAGTGATCTTGCCTGAATTGATTAAATCTTGAACCTCGTGTTTCAAACAAATGTAGCCATCAGTGGTATGTCTGATGGTTTGATGATACTTGCAGTATAGTTTTGGGTCATCATTTAGGAAAGGTAGTCTTTAAGGTAAAGGTTGTATCAGTTTGTTCTCAATCAACTTATCAAGGACTTTAGAAAAAGGTCTTCCCAGATTAGAAAACTTATGCGGTTGTCCGATGGCATTGATCTACACATTATTACTCAGCCCAATCCCACTACTGGATCCTGCCCCTTCTCTACCCGCAGATCTTCGTTGAAGATTTTCTTATCATGCAATAAGTCAGACTCTTTTTATATACCAAAGCTGTGTAACTCCTCAAAATTCCTGATCTTGAGATCCCTTAGCTTCATGGAAAGCAATAGAACACAACCTTCCATCACTATTGTCAATTGATTGGATTCTGCTAGTTTATATTTCATTTGTGAGAGCTTTCCCCATTATCTAGTTAATTACTCAGCAAAGGACTCGTTGAACTTCTATTTTGTGTTCTGCAAATCCCTTAGAGATACCTCCATTGGGACATTTAGACCATACTACTTGATGAATGCAGCACAAAGTTCTTTCCAATCACTTTGCATATGTGGCTCCAGGGTGTAGTACTAACGGATCAGAGCACCTTCCAAAGACAGGGGGAACTGCTTGGCAATCTGAGGCTTGGTTAATTCCGTCACCCTCATATAGATCACATGCTACTTTAGGTGTAAGTAGGGATCATCAGTCCCTGAATATTTCTTCATGTTAGGAAACTTAAACTTTCGAGGTAAAGGATTAGTGTCCTCATCTAAATCCATATCAGTGTAATCTGTGGGGGAGTCGATTCCCTTTTCTTTCATTATCATTTGAATCTGGGCCATAGTCTTGCTCATGCTTTTGGCCCAATCCATTTTTTTACACCTCTAAAAGCATCTACATTTTGTCGGGTCACCGGTTCTGATAACAGAGGCTCTTGGTCATCCTCTATTTCCTATCTTCTGGAGTTTTTAGCGTCCAAATAAAATGGTGGGGGTTGAGGTGTTGGTGGCTCTTGTCTATCCGGTCTTCTCACTTCTGTCATCATTTCCCGCATGATCATACGAGTTTGTTCAGCAATTTTTGATTTTAATTTCTCCCCAAAGGCTTCAGGATCAAACCCTACCATTTCTGTCTTTTCAAATATTCTAATCAGTCGGTTGATGTCAAATCATGCCCAAGTAGAAGACTGACGCGGATCTATATCTGCAACTACCATTGATTAGAAACATACATGACGTGTATGTATGATATGCAAGGTCTCGTTAATGCTAAAAGAAAAAAGGTAAAAAAATATTCTATTTACATATAACACATAACAAAGCTCTTCAAATGGTAACTCCACCCTTATTTCTCCTGCACACGTGTTCAATGGCGAGTTTCTTGTCTTAGGACTGTTGGCCTAGTTTTGATTATCAACAGGGGATAACAAAATTGACGTATGCAATAAAACTCTCAAGATGATGTGAACAAGTAGCAATTCTTTGGAATAAAACCAAAGTCCATCTTAATGGGCTATAATGGGCCTTAAAGGCCCAACTTGGCATAGTCCATTAACAATGGGCTTGGGCTTTATTGTAAGGATTACTAAATGGCATAAAACACATGCATTTGAAAAAAAATCCTGGGGGAAGTAGCTAAATCATTACATGAGCTAAGTCAAGGGTAACAAGCTTCGACTCCCACTGCTATATACATTTGTTACATCTCCCCACTCAAGGGTCCGTGCGACATGGATAAGTACGTGCTATGAGTGTCAATAATCAAATACTTCACCATCAGGTTTGAGTGAAACATAGGCAGCCGAGCAATGATTATTGTCAGTTTATTCAGGACTGTTGTGCTCACTGTGTGAAAAGTGTCATGAATGCAGAAAATGCAAAGGAAATAAGGAAATAATCAAAGATAAATTACAAAATACCAGAATCAGTTTCTTTATTCTGAGTGGAGTCGCCACTGTAAACGGCGAGGTCTTAGCGAGCGCCCAAGTGTTTAGCGACCACGGCACTGTGTGAGCTTGAGGCCCACTAGGAAATACATAATGGGCTTGGGGCCTAAAATGCAGATGGAGTCACCACCCAGTTTAAAAATCAAGACATACTGTACAACAATTGGATTCCACAGAGGTTCTCAAAAACCGTTATCAGAGATCGGGTCCGGAAATTAGGCATGGGCTTTTGAATGTCCACCCAACCTTGTGGTTGGCCTCCGTGTGTGTTTTTTATTTTATTATCTTTGATTATTAAATTATTTCCTTCTTATCGTTTGAATTGCAATCATTTTCGATTTTATGGTCAATGTCTGAGTTTGCACATTAGTCCTTTTCAAGCTTATTAACTTAACACTTATTACAAGTAATGATAACAAATTTACAATCATACATTCAAATGAGAGGGGGAGGGATTAAGGATTATAATTCTTTGTATAGTTGAAATAAACAACAAATTAAGATAAAACCTCTCAAGAACTAATTAAGAGACAAAAGCGTTAGATGGTTAAAAATGTCTCAGGATTCCTACAAAAAACTCAAACGTTAACCTTTATAAACATAGGAATGCTACAAAAGAAGTTCCATCATGTTAGCTTTATAAAAATGATATACTATCATAAGATAAGTAAATAAATGCTTACTCAGGTCAAGTATCAAGATAATTGCATGCAAGGTAAAAATATTACATGAAATAAATGCATAAGAAACACAACTCATGCAAAACAAACACTAGGACTTAAAGTTAAATTAAGCAAGATTCTGGCAGAGAGGCGGTGCCTCCTAACCAAGAGGCGACTTAGGATCACCTCAATGTGAAGGGGAGACGTCTCATTGAAGAGACGTCGCCTCTTCAACAGAAGCACAAAAATTCACACGTTTCTTAAATCCAAAGCAACTTCAATATACATGCAAATAAACATAAACTTACAACTAAAACTCAATATTTCACATGTTTAGGCCTTCAATATAATATCAAATAAGCAATGAATATAAAAACAAGTACGAAAATCTAAGAAATTAAACTTTCATACAGAGTAAAAAACTTTAAGCTTAAAAGTAGGAGTTCTCACTGATTTGAACACGTTTAATGCTCCTAATTGAGCCATTTGAGCTTAAGTTGTTGTTTTAGATGTCTTTAATACAAGAGAGCCTTCTTATTTCCCAAGGAAATGAACTCTTTCAACTAGGAACTCCCTTTTTCTTCTATTCTTTCCCTTTTCCTCTTGTTTTTCTCTCAAGAATATTTCTTTCTTTTCTCTTTCTTCTCCTTCTTTAAAAAAATGGCCCACCTTTTTTTTTCTTTTCAGCTTAAAACTCCCTTCTTCTTCTCTTCTTTCCTTTTTCAAATTTCCAAAAAACTAAACCAAGAAAAAATATCATCAATTTTCATCATTTTTCTCCCTTTTTCAACTTACTTCTGCCCCAAAAGTCTTATTTTTATGCCCAAACCTTCAGATATGTGATATGTGAGCCCATTTTTCACCTAACGCAACCACAAATGATATTTAATGCAAAGTAAATTGGCCACCAAAGAGACGCTGCCTCTTTAATGAGGTGTCGCCTCACCGATACCTAGTGGTGAAGAGGCGATCGCCTCTTCGCCTAGGCATGGTTTGGGCTTTTGGGCTTAAATTTGAAGTTTTGGATCCTAGTTTGGTGTTTTGAGTTCAATTAAGGGTTTTTGGCCTTCGATTTGATATTTGGGCCTTCAAGTCCATTTCTAGAGAAGCTTTTGGGTTTCTCTTGTATTCAATATCCGTACTATCTCATCATTGGACCTTCGTTGCGGGCCGATCAAACTGAGGGTGACCACAGATAGTAATTAGTGCAAACACAATTATATTACAATTATTCTTCCCCTTCCTAATTAAAATTCTAAATGTGTAAATATATGTGTATTTAATGAATAAAATATAAGTTTTTTTTAAATTATTTCTTCCTTGACACAAGAAAATATTACTATTGAATACTAATCTCAGTAAGAAGAAAAGAAAAAAAATCAGGGTTAGGTAGAATAAACTAAAATAAAATTTAAGTAAGATTTGAAATAAAATTTAGTAAAATTTTATTTAAATTTTATTTTTATATTATTATTTCGATTTCATGTTCACAAGTGTTTAGCATTTTATAACATTTTCTATAATTTTTATAATAAAAATAAAATATAAATAATTAAACTATATATAATTGATGAAAAATTCAAAATCATATTTATTGAGGGGATTAATTACAATAAACTAAAAGTATAAAGATTTAATATTGATAAAATGAAAATGAAAGGAATAAATGTAATAATTTTAAGGTGTATTTATTGTCGTAAAGTGAACTCCACTATAAAAAAATAAAAGCGTAGAAATTCAGTGCATATAAATAAAAGTAGATAGAATAAATAAATAAATAAATAAAATATAGGGAAAAATATTTGATTTAGACTGAAACACTCGCATATAATAGTAAAATACCTTCAACTATTTAAATTTTATTTACACAAGATATTTCATACGATTTGAAATAATCGCTCGCATCCCCGGGCAACAATCAACACATTTCTAATTGAGAACCAGCAACCTCATTAGCAGGGACATCACTTGCCATGGATCTGGCGTCATCTAAATAATGCTGATAAATATAGGAACAAAAGCCCCAGAAAGCCAGTAGCATGGCTATAACCTTCACACCATCCATCTTATCATGGAAAAATATGACAGCAAGAATGGGAACAGCGGGCAATGCCAGTGTACTAATGACATTGGAGAACAGAGAAGATACCTCGAAAATCAACCCCAATAAACCAATGGAGGCAATTTGCCATGTAATAGCAGTCCAAATGAGAGTCATCAAATATGGCATTCTACCCTTTCCATATATTTTCATTTCGTTTTCCAAACTTTTCCATTCTCCGCTTGTGAAAAGTCCCACCACACAGCCACAGGTCGCAATGAATGATGGATATATTTGCATTTCCAAGACAGCAGAGAAAGTTTCTCTCTTTATAACCTTCTCGAAAGATAGTTGCAATAAGGAAAGGTATAAAGAGTATGCTGCAGATGCACCAAGTGTGCACAGAAATCCAACTGCATACTTGCCTTTAGAAATCCCTGAAGGATTCTCAGAGTCTGCATTAACTGCAAGGAGGGATGCTGAAACTGTGAGAAGGAATACGGAATTGAATATTAAAGGGGTGAACTTCTGTGAATTAAGGAAGAAGGAGAAGAGGGCATTAAAGGCCAGCTGAGAAGCACACAGCAGAGAATAAGTCGAAACTGGGAGGTACAAGAGTCCATATGAGTACATCAAGTTGTCACCTGTTAAGAGTAGGCCAAAGGCAAGGTAAAGAAGTAAAAGAGTGGATAGTTTTGGTTTAGACGCAGAGGGAGAATCGACTGGATGGCTGGAAGATGGGAAAAAGAAAAGGAGGGGAAGAAGCAAAGGGAAGCCAGCAGATTGAACAAATGTTGCCATCCATTTGCTATTCCCACCTTCATCATAGTATAATCTTCCCAAAAGAGTTGCAGCAGATTGGCCTGAGAGAAGAAAGAGGATATAGCAGGTCACACGCAGCCACCTATAGTTCATAAGTTTAGGCCGGATTTGTCTGTCGTCCATGGAGGAGAATTCATGTTTTGAGTCTGGCTCCCCATCAGCAACAGCTGAAAACCACAGGCAAAATAAGTGCAAAATATCACCATCATTTATTTATTTATTATTTGTTGTCGCAGATATCACTAGAATACATATTTTCCAGCAATATCCTTGCATGAACAACCTATTAACAGTCTCCATTACGGCGGCAAATTTCCCATTGAAGACATGATATGATAACTTGTCCTGCATCATTTTCATGACTACAACCATAAATTTTTAGTTGCCACATCTAACATATGTAAGATGTTTACTTATCAATTTCCAAAGCAGTTTCTGGATCTTGATTTTTTAGCAGAAAGCGGCTGAAGAGATTATCAGTTGCTTCAGATACAATTCTCTAAACTAAAAGTAATTGCCGACTGACCTGTGGTTTCTGGTTGCAGCTCCTGAGCACCATCCATGAGGATTGAATCGAGAAAGCAAACTAACTCAAACCAAAAGGAATGCTTCTAAACCCAAAGGAATAGTTCAAGTGATTTGAGAGAGAATGAGAATTCCTCTGAATGCACTAGGACGATATAGAAGTGCATCCTTAAAATCATTTGGGGAGGAAATAGCAAGGTGCCAACATCTTAAAAGGACAAGTGAAGCATTTAGTTTTAGATAGTCTTACCTTAAAAAAAAAAAAAAAAAGCCTCCGCTTGTTTGCGGAACCGGAAAATATTTTCCTTTAAATTATCTGAGAAAATAAATTAAAAGAAAAATTACTTCAAAATACGGAAAAATATTTTCCTATTTTAAGGATAAAAAAATATTTTTTAATACTTTTTTTAATGTATTTTTTTCTCATTTATTGTCTTCTTTTTTATTTTTTAATGTATTTTTTCTTTATTTATTGTTTTTTTAGTGCTACAATCAAATATAAAAAAATATTTTATTTAGAAAATATTTTTTTTTTAAAATATTTTTTAAAAATAAAATATTTTCCGCAAACAAACTGAGCCTAAGATATATATTTTCTATGCTTTGTGAGCCAACAGATGAGATTTTTTTATTAGATCATCTCTTTTCGTTAGTAGTCAAGAGAAGCTTTGCTTATATATATATATATATATATAACGTTTTCTTAGTTTTTTGATAAATTCTCATGCAAATTGGTTGACATAGCTCAGTTCCATAGTCAATGAAGATCCAGGAGATCTTAGCTATTTACATATGTTGCTTATCTTTTTCCTGATTGTAACTCAATAATATTGTCAATAGTCCAACTTGGATGGCTAACGAAATGAGTGGTTTTATTTGACTTTAATATCTATCATCTCAACATTGTAATTAATGTGTAGTTTTTTTTTTTTTTTTTTAATATGCCGCCATGTATGAAAGATAAGAAAAAGTGTCATCTCCTTCTTAAGGGTATCAAATGTTGAAATTCTATTATCATTAATTTGTTAATTTTGAGGTGATTTGAAGCAGAAATTATTTATTAAATAACATTTTAAAAAATATAATGAAACGGTTGCAGCAAAAGTTTGCCCTTTAAAGTCAGTATGTTGACTTAATCCCTATAAAAATTTCCTTGTACTTTTAAGAAGTTAAGGGACAATTTACTAACACTCCCGAGGTTGAGCAATAATAACTAGTCCATCCCCCAATTTTTAAAATTTTATATAATTAATCAAGTTAAAATCAAGTATAAGAATCATTTAATCAAATTAGTTGTTAATTCACACAATGCACAAACTGTAAAATAAAATGATTAAATATATAATTAGAATTTAAGTAGTATTGAAATATATATAATAGTATTTTAGTTAAAAGATAATATTAAATAACTATGGTAAATATTTTACTTTTAATAAAAAATAGGATGTTTAACAGTTTGACACGTTAGTTTTTTAAGTGAATACTCAATTATGAAAGTTGACACTTGTCAAATTTTTGGCTTAATAACTCAGCGCGTTGCGCAAACTTTAAATAATATACACATTTTAATATATTTATTAAATAATTTTAATAAATTTAAAACTATAAATTAATTAAATAAAAAAATGAAAATTTAGAAGTAATTATAACGATTTTATGAGTTCAACATTTTTATTGTAATGCTGAAAATTTTTGTATTCAATTAAATATTTTTTATATAATTATTACATTTTAAATAAAATAAAATTATTTTAATTATGTTTACATAAAAATATTTTAAATTAATAAAAAAATAGTAATACTTTTTAAGATAGAAGGAAATAATAATAATAATACATCTTTATATTTGCAAAAAAATTTGATTTGGTAACATGTATGTATATATATAAGTTTTCAAAAAATATATTTTCAATTAATAATGTGATATGAATATTTTGTAAAAGAATTCATTATATTTTTTAAAAATTAATTGCATAAAAAGTTGTTTGCTTTTCTATTAAGCAACAACTTAACGGAAAATATATCACATTACAGTGGAAGGTACTAATTTTTTATATTAATGAAAAATTAATAATCTTTTATAAATAATAATATTTTTCATATTTTTATAAACTAAAATAAATTTGTGAAATAAAATAGTTTATTTTATTCTAAAGCAAAATTACTCTTAAAAGTACGTGGTTAAACATACATATGATATCAATATCATTTGAATGTTTTATGGTCTGTACTTTTTCCTAGAAATTGTACTACAATTTCTATGGAATTTATTTTTTCTATTGGAATATGTATAATAGTATTTTAATTAAGTAAATTCTTAAAAATAGAATTTTTAATAATTTAGGAAAAATGATTGAGTGATTTTGAAAAAAATAATTAGGTGATTTGAGATCAAAAAATATATATTATCTAATTTTTAGAGTTTGAATAGTATTAGAATACGTATAATAATATTTTAGTTAAAAAATAATATTAAGAAACTATAATAAATATTTTATTTTTAATAAAAATTAAGATTTTTAAGAATTTAACACGTTAGATTTTAAAGTGAATATTTAAATATAAAAATAGACACTTGTCAAATTTTTGACTTAATAACTTTAACACTTAGAATTTAATATATATATATATATATATATATATTGAAAATTAAGCTTGAACTTCAAAAAAAAATTTAATTAAGTTCGAGTCGAGTTTGAAGCTGACCTCGATCTTCACAATGTATCGACTCGATTATACCTACTCTTTACATTAATTAATGTCTTCTTTTAACAGGTTTGGAAACTAGTTAATTGAATTAAAATTGAGGGAGATTTTAACTGACTTTCAAAGGGGACTGACTACTTATTTTTGCCAAACCTCATAGGGTGTTTAATAATTGACCCAAAAGTACCAGTCATCAAAATGGCTGCATATATCAATTTCTAGTCTCCATTTCTACACCTCTTGATATTGAAGCAACGTTCCACCTAATTAATCTGTAAAGTGTACCTGCCAGCAAAACAAAATGAAAAATCGAAAACTTCACAAAAAAAAAAGTATTAACCATATAAAATCAGAGGGGAAAGGAATGAAAAATTCATAATATGTAGAAACCGAATGAGAAAATCTAGCTTCAGCTAAAGAGCAACAAAATCAAATCAACCAGACACGCATAAGCACTAAACCTTACAACAGAAAGCAATAATGACAGCATAACATTTATGAAGATAAAAAAGAGAACGTTAATAGCTAAGCACGTAGAGAAGGGCCAAAGAATAGGCATATCAATTCCATATCCAATAAAAAATAAATAAATAAATAAAAGAGAGAGAGAGAGAGAGAGAGAGAGTAGAATTCACATAAAACCAAAGAATGCAATTCTTCATATGAAAATCAGAAAAGCTAACTGCAATTTTTAATCAATTATATTAAAATGCAAGCATAACACGCCCAACAAAAGAATACGATGAATAAACTAAGTGATCCAACTTAATTGTAACGTTACCTCACAAGTAGCACGGCTAAGGAAACTAATCTCCACAAGTCCAATAGAATGCACATACACTCAGCTGCCTTGCTTAAGAGGAACCAGAATTTTCACCACTCAAATGAGTCATAACAGATACGGTTTCAGAAATGCAAGTTAAAAATCATTCAGCACTTGAAAGATATTACAATATAGCATTGAGTGAATTCCTTTAGTTGACAAGAAAACACTCTCCTCAGTAATCAAGCAAAACACCAAATAGGGAATTATCCTTTTACAGCTTCAAAAATGAGTAAATAAGCCAAAAACAGTCACTGAATCATTCTTCATCAAGTCCAAAATCTAAATTGTGCCCTCACTTCCCATTTCCCATCTAATATTGTTTTAAGATGCATGTGCTCCAAAACTTTTTATAAATTAATTTTAACAGATAATTTACATCAATTTTTATAAACAAAATAACCCAACTCAATTTTACAGTTTATTTGACAGTTATTTGCATAAATTATATTTTTCTTCATAATTTTACCATGAATTTATTGCTTTTATCAAGCACAATTAAATACAGTAAGAAATTAAATGTACAAAGAAAAATACTCCTCTAAACATTCCCTGATGAGGAAAAAAAATACAACCATCTGCCCAGAAGAAAATCTAGTAAATTTGAGTATGATGATATCAACAATTCATAACTTCAAAATAAAAATTAGAATATAAAAGACCCTCATGCTATTGCTAAAATCAACAAAATTTTCAAGGTCTTATTCGTTACTTATATCATAATAATCTAAAACAATGGACAAGTAACCTCATTTTACCATAGTTTGATCCAAGGATAAGGAACCATGGAAAATTAGTGACCAGACACTGTCATCTTCATCCTCGAACTATTAATTGGTGGTGCAAGCACAAGGAATGCAAAATGAGTATTTAAAATTAAGATAACCAGTTGAGAACATCCATTAATGTGTCAGCACAAACCTATTGCTTACTAAAGCTGCCTCAACTTCAATAAAGGTCAGCTGACCCATTAGCATTACAATTTCCCTTAGAACAACAGTAACCTTTAACAATGGGGCAAGAAATTTAAGGAAACATAAGGCTGCATGTAAATAATGCTTGGCAATAGTACTAGACTAGTTACAATAATCCCAACACTAATACAGAGGTAGAGCTTTTACGGTTCAATGATATTTTATGAGACAAACAATATCAAACCATGCAATATGTTAGATGAATGACACTGATCTGTAGTCTCAAACCATATTAATATATAAAAGAGTAGAAAATGTTAACACACACTCTTTTTCCAGTTTTCCCTTTTCATATTTAAGAAAAAACCTGAGACCACCAAAACAGTGTCATAAGAGGTCCATAGAAGATCAAGACCAACAACTGTCTCAGTGCCAACCTGATTTTGGCTGAAAAACCAACATATTAAGATGGGGATCCAGTATGTTCAACCAAGAAATTCCTCATAAAGGATGTAAGAAATTTTTTCGAAAATCAGCCAAATGTTGGGAAATAATATCATGATAATAGGAAGAATATGAAATAAGCCAAATAAAATAATGCCAAAAAGGTATAAATAGAAAATCCAAATATACAAGTAAAACCAAGCCATAGAAAGGCAAAAAAAAAAAAATTAGCCAGGCCCCTAATATGTGTGCCTTAGGAATGGAGCTCAGCAAGAGACCACCCAAGGCATTTGATCTATGCCTGGGTGCATCTGGAGCCTAGCTGTACCTCAGGGATGCCTTCTACAAGTCCAGTTGCACTCATTTTAAGAAACACTAAAGCAACGCTTAATTTCTAAATACCAGGCTTGAAATGTTGAGTCTTTTTTGTTTATAGATCAAAATCTAAACAGGGAAAATGCATACGGTTTACACCAGCCAGGTATTGGTAACTACTTATAACACAAGAATTCATAAATTCCCAAGGGCAATAAGCTAAACACCAGTAAAAGCAGATAGATGCAAACAACCATGCTAAAAGACCTTGTCAACCAATTAGATGTAAAAGTCAATAAAATTGAGTCTTCTAAACTTAAAACTGAATATATAATTTGAATGCATACATGAAAGTCTGCAGTTGCTTGATCACAAGGCAGTTAGCTTATAGCAAAAGAAATTCATTCTACGCTGCTTCTGCCACACAGTATGAAACCCACTTAAAAAAATTAAGCCTTTCAAGCAGAGTAGAAAAAGCATCTTACATTTGTGCCACATGAAACCCTTCTTCATGTTCCTCATCTTCTTTACTTCTCAGATCATTGTTCTCAGTATAAGTGCTTGGCAGCAACTGTTGGTCTTTTTCTGTGTTATCACCCCCACTTTTTATAAGGTTAATTTGATTTGTAGCAATGGCATTTCTCTTGTAATTCCAAACAAGCATCGAAATGTAGTCTTGTGGTGAAACCAGACCCTGTTCTCTAATGCAATACCGTTGTTCATCCAGAGTATTCGGATCATCCAGCCTTATATATTCAAGCAAGGCATTTTCATGGTCAGGTCTCCAGTTGCTTGGAAAAGGGGTGTAATCAGTTTCAGGTACAAGAGACATCCTGGTATACTGAAGCCCATCAATCGACTCTACGAGGCCCATTCTCAACAAATTGTGGTACTCAGGTGATGATCCTTTCTTCTCCTTCAGAGGACGACTCAAATTCCGGGAACCAATCTTATACACCTTTGCACGTGAGCGAAGCTTGTATTTTGCAGCATAAAGCTTTGCAAGTGAACCCCTTATAATGTAAGAACAGAAGTTCACAATTTTCTTCCGATTGTCAGCAAATCTATACCACTCAACCATTGTTGACAAAAGCTTATTCATTTGAGCATTTGTGTGAGCTTGAGTAGCATGAAACATTCTAAAGCAAGGCTGCGGGTCTGGATCTCTGTCTCCCTTAAGAAAGTTCAACTTCCTGAATTGCTTAATGCATTGTTTCAAGCTTGCTGTGACTGATAAAAGTGTACCAACACCCTTTTCACTGATGATCTTCCCACCAGTTGCAGTGTACCGAAGAGTTGGATACACAACTCTTCGGCATAAAACATGGTCAAGAAACATTATACCTTTAGTTATATGTTCAATAGGGAGGCTCTCATTATCAAGCTTGAGAAAGTATTTCTGATCAACAAACTCAATCAATTGCTTTCTCAATGTAGCTGCATCAGCCCTAGGTCCCCTAACACCAATCAAAATGTGACCACCATATCTTATATAATCCATTTTACGGGTCTTGTCTGGACCACTTGTTGGCACAAATTCTGGCCAGGATGTATTTCCCTGCTCTGCTTCCCCTTCTGGACCATTCCATATGACATCGCTCTTTGATGGAAGGTAGAACTCCTTAATCTTGCTCTCCATCCAATGGTCCAATTCGTCAAGGCAGACATTAGCCAAAAGGGGACTAAGAATCCCACAATGCCCCCAAGAAGGAACCTTTCCTGCCTCCTCTGGTGCAAAACCAAAAAAGGTCTCTAACCAATATGGATCTGGCTTTGGCTCATCCTCTGCCAACACTCTCTTCGTCTGATATTTCCTCTTTTTCTTCTTCTTTGGCTCCTCCACTCTACTAGTGATCACAGGTGTAGTCAATGCTGCCTTCACCAAATCAATCACTTTTTTGTCTCTCACATCCCTCATCAAAGCACTTATCACCAACCCTGTCTTCATACCATCCAAAACAGTACTCAAATCCCCTCTTACATACCACAAATAACCAGCAAAATTCCTCCTAATCACCCTCAATGCAGTATGAGCATTCCTACCAGGCCTAAAGGCAAATGACTTTTTTGAAAACCGTGCTTCATATATTGGCTCCAAGATCATAAACAGCACCTCTTGGACAATTTTATCCTGAAATGGAGCAGGCTGTGTAGTTGTCAAAATTGCCTTAATCTTTCTCTTTGACAGAGACTCATAATCGGTCTTATCCTTCGGAGACTTGATAAAAAACTGCAGCCTAGCACCCCACCTAAATCTATTATCAAGAACTGAATTTCTAAGTGCTAACAAATCTTCCAATGCCGATCTTTGAATTGCACTACGAGGCATAAACGCTCCCAATTCATCAGCACACACTTTTTGATAAGCTAATACCCATAATTCAAAACGACCAACATATGAGGTCAAATTGTTGACTATTCTATCAGGTTCACGAAAATTCTCAATCCACATTTGGGAGCAAATTGAGACACCATCTTCCTTTATCAGGGTGGCCGGGTCATCAGGATCGGGATGTCGCCGGTGCATTGGAGTAAATGACAGTAAACGGAACAAAGCAAACCCATTATACCTAGGGTTCAAAAGATTGGTTTTTGAGTATAATAAGTTAGTAGTAGCAGTGGTGGTGCTGATAAGATTGAAACTGTTGAGAATCCTGAGGGTAAATACAGCAAAGCAACGATGCATTGGAGAAAGTGAAATCAAGAAGAAGGCTCCTTTAGGGCATTTCTTTTAGTTGAGAGTGAAGATAGTATGTATAATCAAGGTTACTTCTGATTGCAATTATAAACACTACGGAGAAGAACAAATATATATATATAAAAAAAAAAAAGGGACCGGCAAATTAATAAAACCTACTTCAAATGCGCTATTTGATAGTATTAAAAAAAAATTACAATCAAAGAGGATTGTTGAGAAAGTGAATAAAAAGAGAAAAGGGCAAGTGAGTCTTGAGTTCTTACATGAGATTGACATGCGGCATGAAGCTGTATGAGAGAGTGAGTTGAGAAGCAAACCCTGGCTAAACCCTGTTGTTTCGCTTGTACCTGGGTTTATTTTGTTCCAGAATTCACTAAAATTAAACTTGTCAGTTGCTGCATCTTCAATCGGGTTGACCCGTTTTACTTTTTGGTTTTCACCGGGCAAAATACCCAAAGTAACTTGTGACAGAACGATTTCTCACTTGAAAACATTTGTGATTTTTTCCTGACGTTTAAGGATGTGAAATTTTCATTTCAACACGCTCTTCAATAATATTATTTAATTTATATAATATAATAATAAATTAATACCAATATGTAATAGTAAAATTTTTTATAAGAGTATCACAGTAGCTTACACTTTATACCACATCACCACTTTATTATCTCATCATTTATTATATTTTTTTTTCTATAAATTACATTTAAAAAGTCTAATAACTTGGATCAACTATCAAATTACATATTTATTTTAATAATTTCTTTACATATTTTAAAAATAAATAATTAAATTTATATTTAATTACTAGCAATTATAATAACAAAATCATATTAAGGTAGATTAAAAATATATTATTGCTAATATTTTTGTCAAAAATAAAATTTTTATTCTAAAATAATTTAAATATTTTTTATTAAAATATTTAAGTAATTTTAAATTTTTTTTATTAATTTCCAAAGATTACATAATCAACCTTAATTAAAACAAATATTTGATTCAATCAACTTAACTACATGATGTAATTTTCTCTCAATACAAATATAAATTAATAATAAAATTAAAAACACTAATTTTAATTATTGCCCCCGATTCGTTTCCAAATATGCTTAATCCAGTCTGGTTGAAGTTGATGATGGACTTCACGATCATGTAGTTTTGCATTCTTTTGAAGGTAATTTTGAAATTTCTTGACGAAACCTGTACTCACAGGGATTGTAGGCTCTTCATCATCATCAGTCCAGTTTGTTATTTCATCTCCTTCAACCTTAACAATCATATTATGTAATATGATGTATGTGTACATTATATTTTTCAATGTGTTTCTGTGCCAAAAGCGAGTCGAGCCACATATAATAGCCCAACGCGATTGGAGCACTCCAAATGTTAGTTCAACGTCTTTCCTTGCAGCCTCTTGCATTTGCTTAAACATTATTCTCTTTGGATCTTTTGGACATGTGAAACTTTTGACAAATGTTGTCCGCTCAAAATATATATCATCTGCTGATAGTACCTTTTCAATATAGTTTTTCATTTACTGTAAATTGAACATTGGAGCATAACCATGCAGTATGTCATTAAATAATGGAGATTGGTTGAGCACATTGATGTCATTGTTAGACCCTGCAACGCCAAAAAATGAATGTCATATCCATAGGTCTGATGATGCAACTGCTTATAGCATTATTGTGGGAACTTCTTAATCACCTTGAGTAAATTGACATTTCAATGCAACTAGGCAATTCTGCCAATGCTAGTGCATGCAGTCAATGCTACCTAGCATGCTGGAAAAGCCATGGCGCTCTTCATGCAATTGAAGTATATGTTCAACATCATTACTATTGGGCCTTCTCAAGTATTGTGCTCCATAAATCTTGATAATACACTGAAAAAATTGGGATAAACACTCTACCGTAGTTGTTTCACCGATTCTTATATACTCGTTATAATGGTCAACCGGTGCTCCATATGCTAATTGTTGAATACCTTTAGTGCATTTTTGAAGAGGAGAAAGTCCTTTTTCCCAATTGCATCAACTTTAAAAAAAAATTCGAATGATTTTCAACAGATTGCACAATATGAAGGAATAACTTTTTTCTCATTTGAAACCTTCAACGAAATATATTAGAAGGATAAACCGATTCGTCGAAAATATAATCATTGAAAAGTCAAACATGTCTGACTTCACGTTCTCGATAAAAATACCTCCACTTCCGTTGATGGACATTTGAACTTTCACCTATTGTTTTCCGTTGCGACTATTCCAGCAACATCATAATTTGCTCATTACTATCGTCCTTCATTTCATTGACTAAATTTTTTTTAATTTCTTCTATAAGTGAGGGATCAGGATATTGAGACATTTTAGAGTTTGATTATATGTTTTTTTATAATATGGAGGCTAACTACTATATATATAGATATACAAAAAGTGTGTTAGATTTTCCCAACAACTAGTTATACAATGGCTATTTTTATGACATCTAGTTTTACAACCGCTACTTTTCCAACAACTAGTATTACAACGACTACTTTTCAAATAGCTAGATTATACTGCCTTATTTAAAATAAAACAACATAAACTTGCACATAATGTTAGAATTACAAATAAAACTACATTAAATTATAACTAAACTTAGAATTAGAAATAAAACTACACAAAATTATAACTAAACTTCAAATTACAGATAAAAATACTTATTATTAAAATAAACTAAAGGATATTATATTTAGCTTTAAGGATAGAACACATAGGCTCATCAATTTGAAGTTGCTGCTCGGTCATTCCAGTTGTATCCTTGAGCAAGATTTCATAGTCACTTCGAAAAGTATAATTGTCCAACTTACTTGCTAAACTTTTCATAGCTTGCATTTTTTCTTCTCTATGTTCTTTTAACATGTTCCGGATTTGCTTAAGTTCCTTATTCTTATTTTCTTCATTCACCTTTTACTTTCCCTTTCTCTTTCCCTTCTTTGCTTGTTTTTGACCAATAAAACGAACTTCGACTTCATTGTCATCGATGTGAAGACTTGTATCTACATTGGATGAAGAAGTATACACCCTGCTTTCATTAGTCCTTAACATTTTTTTTAGAAAAACGCTGGAATGGATTATTTATTTTTCACTTTGGATCATCTTTTAGCATCACCCATACATACTCATTTATAAAATGCTTCTTATTGTTCTGTTTGAAAAGCTCACGGCGTGTTGTTTCAACTGGTCATCATTCCACCCACTATGATGTTCTCCAACCAATCTGTTTATAGTGTTGGTTGAATTCATTAACTATCCGACTCAACCCATGCCAATGTGATTTCACGGCTTTATCCTTTCTTGTTGGTCCAAATTTTCAATTTTCATTGAAGTAGTCTATGACTAGTTTCTAGAAAGTCTTTTCGCTTTGAAGTTACCAGTAATGCTGTAGCTAGAAATTGTGAGCCAAGAACTTGCAAGCAGTTTGCCATCATCAATACTTCATAGAGCACATTTGCCATCAGTTTCTTCCACTTGTTCATTGGTGAGGGTAATATTTTCGATCTCATGTTGAGTTAAATATGGTGTTATTTGAGAGTCTGAAATAGAATATATTTATGTTACATTTTCTTGCTCAGTGCCAAAATCAATATTTTTTCTTGACTCACTTGGAGTTGGTGGTGAAAATGCCTTAGAGGGGAGGGGGGGGGGGGGGGGGGCGTGAGGAAGGGGTGAATAAGGCAAATGAGAATTTTAGAGAAAATAAATTGAATTTAGGCAATTGAGCAAGAATTAAAAGAATGTTACGAAAGAAGAATGTTGGACATAATAATTTAAGGAGTTCGGATTCTCAACAATTCGACGTCTCCACCTAACTTATTTTCAAGTTTGGGTTTTTAATCCCATGCATTCTTATTCACAAGATTGAGATTACACAAGAGTTTGAGGCTCACTCTTCAACCTTACAATCAAGAGTTTCTAAGGTCACTCTTAAACTAAATCCCAAGTGTTTTAATGGCTAAACACTTAAACCAATTCCTTCAGAATAGATACTCACTTCCCGTTTTCTAAACCTAGAAAATAGAAAAATAAAAATATCTATTCTAACACTCACCAACTCTCACAAGAGTTATACAAATACAAGAATTGTTGAAAAGAGTTTTTGAGAGCTTAATTAAATGCTTAAGAGAGAATAATTTATAAACAAGTTTCTTAAACTTCAAATGAGCTCCAAGAGTAGTTTATATAGATAAACAACTAAAAAATATGGTTGTTTAAGCCAATGATTGTGTCTCCAACGTGTCCAAACTTTGGTACATTTAAATTGACTTATTTCTATCAGAATGATGCTCACGATCGTGAGGAAGATGTCCTAGCTCGTGAGGATCCGTTTGATAACTGTTGCCTTTTAAAATTTGTTCAAAAATGGTCGTTGTTATCTTTTAGGAGTGTGCTCATGACCGTGAGCACTCCTCGTGGGCATCACTACCTCATTTACTCAATGAAGCTCAAAATTGAAGCTTCGGGGAGGATGCTCGTGAGGGGCTCATGAAGAGCTTACGAGGAGACACTTGTAGGTCCAAAAATGTGTCTTTTTTATGCTTAAATTCTCCGGATACTTTGAGTATATGATTGGGATATTATACTTCAAAGAAATACATTTTTGTAAGTGTATTTTGTATTTTCGAATAAGAACAAAGGATCTTGATCGACAATTAAGTTCCTACACACTTAAATGAAATCATTAGCAACTTAAATTGATTGTCAAAATTAAAATTAGGAGTTTGATCATGCAAATGGTCAACAATCTCCCCTTTTTTGGCTTTGACAATCAATTTTATAAAAATAAATAAAATGTGTGTAAGTGTCAAAAATAATTTACATATGAACTAAATTGAGTAACTCCCTCTTTCAAATTAAATAATTGCAATGGGAGAAAATAATTTTCTCCCCCTTAATATATGTAAAATAATAATAATAATAATGTCAAATGAATATAAAGGAGATAAAAAAAATTACCAGTCAAAATATATTTATCTCCTTTAAAAAGAATATTTCTTTATTTCTCCCTTTTTGGTTATGATAAGAAATATAAATTTATATCAAATAAAAGTGGTAAATTTAAATAAGATCTAACATTACAAATATGCTTGAATAAAAATTAAACATTTAACGCCAAAATAAAAACATGATAACATGATCATTTAAAAAATTGCACCACTTAAAATGCATCACAAAAATAGTACATAATGTACTTAAAGCAATAAACTTGTATACTACTAAACACATAACAAATCATGTAGCACTTATCATATCATAAACAAAAACACATATTCTCTTCTTCCCCTTTGTCAAAGACAAAAAGAAAAGAGAGAGAATAAACTAAAAATAAACCAAATGGAAATAAAAGACCAAGAACTAAAACAATGAAACAAGATAGACCGAAACTAGGAAAATGTAAGAGTCATGTCCATCTTGAGGATCTTGGAATGGAGGCGGAGGAGGAGGAGGAGGAGGCAAAGTGCATTGTATGTTGTGATGAGCATACAATTGGTGAATGTCATATTCCATGTGTTCCATTCTATGCTCAAAATGATAAAGTCTTGTGTCCACTTGATCAAACCTTATATTAAAGTTGGATTCCACAAGAGATAGATGATTAAAGAATCCACGAACCCATGTTAGCTCATCATCCACACTTTGAGAGGTAGAAGGACCTCTTTGCCTCTTCCTTCGAGCTTAGGTTTGAGTAGGGACTTGATCTTGCTTTTAAGGGATTTCTTCTTTGATTTTCACACTTTCAAGTCCATGTGTCCCAATTTGCTCAATGTCTTTAAAATCTTGACCTAACTCTTCATCATCTTCATCTCCCTTTTCACTCTTCCATACCCATATACCTCTAGCTAATTTGAATTGTTTAGAGTTCTCAAAAGGTTTTCATCAAGAAAAGAAGGTGGAATGGAAGGAATGTTATTTAAGAAAATTCTAAAATGGTTTGCAATTTGGGTGATGAAACCTCCAATACATAAAATCCCACTTACACTATCACTTGGAAACCAAAATCTCCACTGAAGCCATCTTCCTAACTCAACATCCACACCCTCAACAAGACATCTAATGAGGTAATGAGGTATAAGTCATCTAAAGAAATTGCCTCATAACTTAGGCCCCTAGCATGAATAGAATAGGTAATAAACCTATGCACATACCAAAGAGATTTAGAAGCAAAAAGAGAGGCTTTTTTATGACCCGCAACAAAAGAACTAGCATTAGGCTTAGAATGTTGAATGCAAAAATTGTTAGGAGACTGACTTGTATTAGGAGAAGCAATACCCCCTTGCCTAAACCCAAAGATATTATCAAATTGTTGAAATGTAAGAAACCTCTACCACCCAACCTAAATCTCATACTATTGGGAGGATTTTGCTCATTAATATTTTGAGTCCTTAAGCAATAGGAGGAAAGAAACTCATGGACTAAAGAGGGATAGGTAGGATAAGCATTAAAGGAAAAATTATACATACCCATATTCTCAAGCATTGTTCTAACCTCATTATAGCATCCCATCTTTTCTAAGGTTGCTTGAGACATAAATTTAGAAGAGGTGATTTTTCTCTTGCTAAATTGAGCTAACATTTGCCTAATTTGTGTTGATGAGTAGGAGATAGGAGGAGACTTCTTGAGTTATTCTTTGGTTGCCATTCTTGATGATGAAGGAACATCAAATAGCACAAAGAAAATTTGAAAGAAAAAGAGAGAATTTTTGCTTTGAGAAGAGTTTGATTGTGAACAAAGATGTGACGGGATAGAGAAGGGTTAATCGGGTATTTACAGAGGTGAAGTAGGGTTAAAACAATTGATTTGAAACATAAAAAAATAGCTAAAATAGAGCTTATGACCATTTTGAAAAAGAAAAAGCACCTAGGAAGATTAAATCCTTGTTAAAAAAGGATTTTGAGGGACAGTAGGCCTCCTCATGAGCTACACACGATTGTAAGTAGCACTCGTGAGGGGTACTGCCTTCTGATAGAAGCAACAATCACGAGCTGCTTTCTAACGGCTCGTGACTAAATTTGCAGATGACCCCTAAACTTTCAAATTTTGTTCAATGAGGTCCTAAAAATCTAACAAATAGGTCCCTAAGCATTAAATCAACATACAATCATATTAAATCTTACTCAAATTAAATGTTATCCTAAATATAATTATAATTACAAAAATTCAAATTTCAAACATTTATTTTGAAAAAATTATTAAAATATTTAAATCAAGCGAGTAATAAATTTGATAAATTCAAATAGTTAATGCATTGAAATAAGTTTAATAAATAATCAGTAAGTAGCAAAAAGAAATTTGAAAATTAAACTTTGATGCATGATTAAATTCAAAAATGATTTTAATAATTAATTAGTTGAAATAAATTCAATAATCAATTATTAAAAAATATTTAAGCAAATCATAATTAAATTAAATTCTATAAATAGACATTTGAGTGAATGCTTGAAGTTTTAATAATATTAAAATATCATGCAAATGAAAAACAATAGATTATGTATATGAATTTTTATTTAAGATAATTAATCAACTAAATAAAATTCAATAATTAATTATTAAATAAAAATTTATAAACATGTACTGAAAAAGGTATTAAAAACTAAAAATAAATATGCATGCAAGAACTTGATCATATGCAAATTATGTGAAAAGTATATGAAAAATAAAAAGAAAAAAAAACATGAGAGAAAAGAAATATGTTTTCATATAAGTCCAACTATCAATTAAGCAATTTAAACAAGTCATCAAGATAAGCTTGAACCATATATCATACCAAGCTCATGCTTAATGATATTTAATCTTTCTTCACAGAGAGGCTTGGTAAAGATGTCCGCTAATTGATGATTTGTGTTAACAAATTCAACGTGAATATCACCATTTTGAACATGATCATGCAAGAAATGATGTCTAATGTCTATATGCTTGGTTCTAGAATGTTGTATTGTCACATTTAATCAAAATATGATCAAGTTCAATGTCGTAGTCCTTAAGTTATTGTTTTTACCACAACACTTGTGAGCAATAACAACTAGCTGCTATATATTCTGCTTTAGTAGTAAACAAGGCAACAAAAACTTATTTCTTGCTACACCAAGAAACTAAACATTGTCCTAAGAATCGATAAGTTTCAAAAGTGCTCTTTCTATCTTATAAACTACCTGCAAAGTCTGCATCCGAATAACTAATTAAGTCAAAGGATGAACTCCTAGGATACCAAAGTCCTAAATGCAAACTTCCACTTAAATATTTGAAAGTTCTCTTAATTGCATTCAAATGAGACTCTCTAGGACTCAATTAAAATCTAACACACAAGCATGTAGTAAACATGATATCTGGTCTACTTGCAGTTAAATAAAGAAGGGATCCAATCATACCTCTAAATCGTTTTTCATCAACCGTCTTACCATTTTCATCTTTGTTGAGTTTGGTAGTGGTACTCATTGGAGTTTTGCTTAGTTGTACTCTGTCCATGCTAAACTTTTTGAGAATGTCCGTCATATACTTAGTTTGATTAATGAAAATCTCATCCTTGCATTGCTTGATTTGTAATCCAAGGAAGAACTTATGTTCACCCATCATACTCATCTCAAATTCTCTTTGCATTAACTTAGAGAATTCCTCACACAAATAATGGTTAGGAGCATAAAAAATGATATCATCAACATATATTTGAAAGTAAATCATGCTTAGATTTCTTTATGAAAAGAGTTGTGTCAACTTTTCCTTTAGAGCAACCTTTCTCTAACAAAAAGTTGCTCAATCTTTCATAACAAGCTCTAGGAGCTTATTTCAATCCATACAATACTTTTGAAAGTTTAAATACATTATTAGGAAAATCAAAACTTTTTAAACCTAGAGGTTGCTCAACATAAACCTCTTCTTTAATAAAACCATTTAAGAACCCACTTTTAACATCCATTTGAAAAAGTTTGAAATCCATGAATGATGCAAATGCAAGTAGCATTCTAATAGCTTCTAACCTTGCAACGGGGGCAAAAGTTTCATCATAATCAATGCATTCTTCTTGATTATAACCTTTAGCTACTAGTCTAGCTTTGTTCCTAGTTATGACACCTTGTTCATTCATCTTATTTCTAAACACCCATTTGGTGCCTATAATAGAATAATGTTTCAATCTAGAACCAAGGTCCAAACTTTATTTCTCTCAAATTGATTTCACTCTTCTTGTGTAGTAAGGACCCAAAATTCATTATTCAATGCATCATCATATTTTTGGGTTTAATTTGAGAAATGAAGGCTAAGTTAACTATAGACTTAAGTTTAGAACGAGTAGTTACCCCTTTTGTAGTATCACTGATGATAAGGTCTTGAGGATGAGCTTTCTTAAAGTAGATTGAGGTGTTTCCTCATTTTCTTCTTTACTAGGATCTTCAAGCTCCAAAGGTTTGCTAGTATTTTCATTTTGAATACTTGTTTCCATAAGCTCACCTACACCATCATCAACACTACAAACATCCTTTCTAGGATTAAGTGAGTTGGATTCATAAAAAAACAAAACATGCATAGACTCTTCTACTACAAGTGTTCTTTTATTAAAAACTCTACATGCTTTGTTAAAAGTGGAATAGTCTAGGAAAATTCCTTCATCGGTGTGAGTGACCTAATTGTTTTTATGTTTTCGAGGCAGCTTTACCGAATGGGACATCCGTTCCATTTATAGGACAGGGACAATGGTTGGTCTCGGGGAGATGCAAGACGTATTGTGTTTGTGGAGTCGCCACCTGATTTTTAGAAAATCAGGAAAAGATGAAAGGGACGGCATCGGGTCACTCAACGAGTATCGTCCCCAGCAGAGATTCTAGGTTCAAGAGATTGCATCTACTTTTTGACTATTTCTCATTACAATACTCGATACATGGCTACTGTAGCACCCTAGTTTCTGTAATGACAATTGATATATGCATATTCACACAAGCACATTGATAATAACAAAGAATAAAGGAGAGTAAGTATGATTATTTATTGGGCTTTCCTAGTGAATACATTTGAAAAAGAATAAAGGGATGCGAAAATGTAAATCTAATCCTAATATAAAAATATGCCTGCAAAATAGAGGTTAGCACAACTATATGCGATTCCATCCATTCATCCACTCGGATAACAAGTAAACATGGAATGCTCACTTAATTAAAATAGCAAATATAGGCATACCCATATGCATTTGCAGGAATTATTATAAGATATTTCTAAATAGTAAGAAAATAATGAAAGATGCATGCTTGTATCATTGGACCACGAAATGAAGGCTCTAGCTCGAAAATGTGAAATTTCACATTTTTGAATGCATTTTGATACAAAAATGACAATTTATTATAAGCAAAAATAAAAGTAGAGATTATTCGATTAGTATGCAAATTGCCAGTCTCACCACACAATCACAACAATTTCTCAATTACTGGCGGCAATAAAAGTAAAATGCAAAATAGTGAAAGAAACGTGCAAAAATGATTATTGGTCCTCATATTTGACTAAGCTTATTTTTGAGTTTTTTGAAGCTTTAGCTTCGCAGTATTTTCAAGCTGTCCTCGTCGAAAGGTTGAAAATGATGTGTAGAATGTAAATTTATATACCTTTGAAGCATTCTTTGACAATGATATGGGTGGGTTTGGTTCAAGTTTGTCTAAAAATCCTACAAAAAAATGTAGTAGGTGAGCTGAAAGTGTGTAAATTAGGACTCCTGAGTCTTCAATTAGATACAATATTAGTGTATGTGTTGGCTCCCGGCTCTCGCTCCCCTTTCAATGGGAGATAGAGACCCCTATTTATAGGAAAAAATAGTGAAAATACACGTGATCACACATCCCAAGGCATGTATGTATGCGATTTTTAAGTGTGTACACACGTATCGGGGTGCGTGATAGCGCGGAGTGCACGTGATCAAGCCTTAGAGGGTGCATGATAGCGCGTGATCAAGCCTTAGGGGGCACGTGTGTCCTTGTGCTGGTTTTGGGTTTTTTGTTTTTTTAGGGTTTTAGGACCTCCCAGAAGCGTTTCCGACGTCCGTTTTGTCGAAATTGGCTTCCAACTTTCACGAAGTTGAGCTCTGGTCTTACGAGATGAACATCGGTCTGATCAGTTACTTATTTTGAGCGATGGTTGCTCGAAATGAGCTACTTATGATTCTGATAATTCATAATTCATAAAATCGGGGTGCAACTTAATGATTCAGTAGCCGATTTCACTCTCTAGAGGCTTGGTTCGAGCTTTTTAGACTTATTGGACACTTTAGAGGCGGTACAAATGAACAAACACTTATCATATTCATGGAGATATTTTCATTATTGGTCCTTTTTGGGGACAGTGACAATCGACTTTAGAATCAAATTTCCCAAGATTATCCTTGGTGTTTAATATAAAGCACTTGCATCCGAACACTCTTAGATGTAACATTTTAGGTTTTCTATTGTTCCAAAGCTCATAAAAAGTTTTATTTAAAATTGATTTGTAAAATACTGTATTTGTGATATAGCAAGACGTGTTAATGGCTTCTGCCCAAAAATATAATGGTAGGTTATACTAATGAAGCATTGTTCTAGCCATTTCCACTAGAGTTCGATTTTTCCTTATAATTAACCCATTTTGTTGAGGTGTTCTAGGAGAAGAAAATTCATGTGAAATACCATTTTCATTATAAAAGGGTTTGAAAAATTCATTTTCAAATTCGGTTCCATGATCACTTCTAATGGATGAAATGCAAAAACCTTTTTCTTTTTGAACTCTTTTTGCAAAATTTTCAAAAGCATTAAAGGCATCATTCTTATAAGCAAGAAAACACACCCAAGTGTATCTAGAGTAATCATCAACCAAGACATATGCATAGTGCATTCCATCGAGACTAGCAACTCTAGTTGGTCCAAATAAATCTATATGTATAAGTTCAAGTGGTCTAGAGGTTGACACAACATTTTTTAGCTTAAATGAGGACTTGGATTGTTTTCCCTATTGACAAGCATCACAAAGTTCATCCTTAGTGAATTCAAGTTTCAGTAATCCAATCATAAGTTCGTGTTTACAAAGATCATTTAAAAGCTCAAAATTTGCATGTCCCAACCTTCTATGCCATGTACGTACATCATGGGAAATAAGCATCAAGCATTTAATATCTTTGTTGTCAATTTTATTCAAATCAATAACATAGACATTTTCAACTTTTTCACCACTAAAAATTACTTTGTCTTCATTGAGACTACTAATAAAGCAATTCTTAGGATAAAAAGTGACCTTATTTCCCATATCACATAATTGACTTATACTAAGAAAATTGTGTTTAAGACCATCAATAGCAATACATGATGTATAGACAAGGATTGAGGATTGTCGATTTCTCCAGTGCCAATAATCTTTCCTTTTGCATTGTCCCCAAAAGTAACATGTCCTCCATCCTTAGCATCATGCTCATTGAATTATTCTTTGTCTCCTGTCATGTGTCTTGAACATCCACTACCAAGCTACCACTTGCTTTTTTCTCTTATGGACTTCAAGCACACCTACAAAACACAATTTATACATTCTTTTGAACCCAAACCTTAATTGGTCTAGGTTTGTTAGTCTCAAAGTAATCTAAAGGTAGCAATTGCAAATGTAGTTTTCTATAGAAACATGCATTGCTAGAGTGACCCTTAGGCATGCAATAAAAAAAATTCAACATTTGCAAATTTATTTCTTCTAGGTGAATATGGTTTCCTAGTATGAGAAATATATCTTGTGTGTTATGGCAGTGAATACTTTCTATAATTCTTTTGAGTCATAGTGTGAGACATACATTAACAATGACAATGTGTATTTTGATAGATTTTTGCAACATGTTTATGTGCATTGTGTTGTGTAGTTTGCTTATTATAATTGTGTCCAATATACATATAAGCATGCTTAGGTTGTGGTGCTCCAGTTTGAGTATTACCTCTTTGTGTCAATGAAGGTTGAGTCTTATAAGACCTTCTCTTGTTAGTTTACACATCAGACTTTTTATCTTTGAAAGCTTAAGTCTCATTTAGTTTAAAGGTAGAAGTGATTGAATTATGTGATGCTTTAGCAAAATTAATGTGTGATGATGATGAATAAGGCATTCCATTTTTATATCCAATTCTATGAGTATCTCCATAAAAGTTTTGAGAGCCAAAAAGACTATCTAGAGTTTTTTTTCATTTCTTGAATCTTAAAATTGAATTTCTTAACTCTAAGACCTCCTTAGAAAGCTTATAATTTTCATCATTGGCTTTCATTAAGTTAGTCTTCCAAGGAATTTGAAGTTTTTAAATCATTAACAAGTTTATCATTCGATTTAACAAGATTAGAAAATTTATTTTTTAAGTTTTCAAATTCCTTAGTTAAGCTTGTTAACTCATGCTTATAATGCTTCTTCTTAGAAAGCAAGCTTTTGCACTTGAGCATAAGTTTACTAGTAATAGAGCTTTCATCATCATCATCTTCATCATAATAACTATCACAATCTTCAAAAGAAGAATAGGAAGAAGAAGGTACCTCATTTTTGTTTTCAAGAGGCATGAAGTAAAGGTTGGCCTCTTCTTGTTGTTCCTCATCCTTTTCAGACTCTGAGGAGTCATCCCAAGTAGCCTTGAAGGCTTTCTTCCTATCCTTTGCTCCCTTGCTTTTGAATTTTAGTTTGGGGCATTCACTTTTGACGTGTCTCGGTTTCTTGCATTCATAGCAAATAACCTCTTTAGTTTTCTTTTTGCCTTCTCCTTCATACTTCTTGTTGAAGTTTATTATTCTTGAGGAATTTTTCTTTCTCAAGAACTTATTAAAGTTTCTTATGAGCATGGCAATATCACCGTCTTCATCACTAGAATCTTTAATGCTTTCCTCTTCACTATTATCTTATAGATCTTTTAAAGTAATATTCTTCTTTTTCTCTTCCTTTTCTTCTTACTCTTCACTTCGTTGCTTTATTGTAAGCTCATGGGTGAGGAGTTTCCCAATAAACACATCAGTTGAGAGAGTAGCAAGATCTTAACCTTCCTCAATTGAAGTAACTCGAGATTCCAAATCCTTCTTAGGTAGGATTCTTAGAATCTTTTTGTTTACTTCTTCTTTGGTAAAATATTTACCAAGTTTCTTAAGGGTTGTGAGAAGAGCATTGAGACAATTTGTCATCTCCATGATTGATTCATAGGGCTTCATTTTAAAGAGTTCATACTCAAACATGTGAAGTTGAACCTTTTTCCTTCTAACTTGTACATTACCTTTATAGTGATTTTCTAAGGTCTCCCACATTTCCTTGGCCGAAATGCAATGTTGAAGCTTGACACTTTCTTCTCTTGTCTTGGAGGAGACTATAGTCATCATAGCATTTTTATTCTTGTAATTTTCTTCTTTTTGTTCGTTGTTCCATTCACTTCTTGGTACACCATCAATGGTAGCTTTAGGTGGTTCCCATCCTTTTAGGACAATTTCCCAAAGTTTGATGGAATCATAATCTAGTTAAAGCTCCATTTTGAATTTCCAATTAGGATAATAACTATCATCAAAGAAAGGTCTAAGAAAATAAATGTTTTGAGATTCACTTCCTATGATCTTGTATTCTAGCAATGAAGTTCCTAGAATTCAAGCTTTAATACCAAATGAAAAAGCCTTAGAGGGGGGGAGGGGGTAAATAAGGCAAATGAGAATTTTAGAGAAAATAAATCGAATTTAGGCAATGAGCAAGAATTAAAAGAATGTTAAGAAAGAAGAATGTTAGACATAATAATTTAAGGAGTTCAAATTCTCAATAATCTTACGTCTCCACCAAACTTATTCTCAATTTAGGATTTTTAATCCCACACAATCTTATTCATAAGATTGTGATTATACAAGAGTTTGAGGGTCACTTTTCAACTTTACAATCAAGAGTTTCTAGGATCTCTTGAACCAAATCCTAAGTGTTTTAATGGCTAAACACTTAAACCAATTCCTTTAGAATAGAATCTCACTTCTCATTTTCTAAACCTAGAAAATAGAAGAATAAAAATATCTATTTTAACACTTACCAACTCTCATAAGAGTTATCCAAATACAAGAATTGTTGAAAAGAGTTTTTGAGAGCTTAATTAAATGCTTAAGAGAGAATAATTGATAAATAAGCTTCTTAAACTTCAAATGAGCTCCAGGAGTAGTTTATATAGATAAACAACTAAAAAATGTGGTTGTTTAAGCCAATGATTGTCACACCTCGTCTCACGTAGCCCGAGATGGACGTTTAAAACCAACCATTCAACAAAGGATTTAATTTAATCAAATTATATATTAATTATAATTATATTAGTTAAAAGAATTAAAATAAGCTTGATGTAATGATGTAA
>CATIWM010678209.1:0-19255 GCA_949671775.1 Mallotus repandus
GTTGTCGGCCGAATCCAGACTCTCTCTCTCCTTGTAGCATACATATGCCCATTAGTTAATGTAAAATATTTGTATGCGTGTACGGATAAGTATAAACGTGTATATAATAATTACATGTGACTAAAGGATGATTAATAATGAGTATGAGATATCATGATGTGTATTAATACTAAGTGTAGAGGGTGTCTCATGATGTGTATTAATACTAAGTGTATAGGGTGTCTCATGATGTGTATTAATACTAAGTGTATAGGGTGTTACATGATCAATTCATCAATTTACTTATAAAATTTAATTATATAAACAAGTAACAGTTAATAAGATTGCATACTTGTCTACGAGATGGAATTTTTGATGCAACACATGATGCTACTGTTGATGCTGCAGGTGTTGTTCTTGCTGCTACTTGAACTATTCTTGCAGCTGATGATGTTGGTGCATTATGCACTGGTAGTGAAGGACTTGGCATTGGTGTGGTGTTTGCACATCTGTTTATGCTTCGAGATGCCTGCACAAAATATTGAATGTTGTTATATATTTTTTTTATTTCTCAACCCCATACCATATATTACATAAATGTTTTTTATGATCACTTGACTACCAAATGTGAAGTTTGGTGCAACATAATCAATGTTCACTAGATGACTTCTATCATCCCTGCATCATTAGTCTGCCAAAAATAAGTGTTAGCACACTTAATTAAGCTTTAATATAATTTAAATTAAATTTCACTAAAAATACACAAAAGATGTCAGAAAACTTGATTCATAGGTTGACCTCTTTTGGGACACCCTTGCTTATTGTGTCCTATGTTGAGGCATATGGAGCATGTCATTTTGATTCCACTTTTTGGGTACTTGCCAATTTTAGCTATCTTGGGTTCATCTTTCTCTTCTTCTTTTAATCTTTGGCCTCCCAGGTGTCTTGGTTATTTTAAGTGGTTCAATTATTGGATAATCATATTTTGGCCACAATAAAATCCCTCTAACCAGCTGAATGACTGTCCCATATGCTTTCTGGAAAGTATCCTTCGAATAAAACTTTAAAACAAAATTCTCTGGATTCTTTTTCTATTGAACATAGCACATATGACATGTGCACATGGTATTCTCTTAAGTTCCCAATACCTGCATGTACAAGTATTCTTTTATAAATCAACTGTGTGCCCATACTTCCCTTCAATGATCTCAAAACCATGTTGACCATTGAAGATCACCCTGCAGTTAGAAGCCCTCAATTTATTACTGTCCAACTTGGCTTGTGCAGTAGGAGAGATGTCTGTCACCCATGAATCTGAAAATTCCCTTATTTTTTGAATACGTTCCATCACCTTTTTCTTGATATCCTCCAACATAGAGTGGATTGTTAAAAACCTTACCTTCAAAATCCATGAGTTAAATGTCTCTGACATGTTATTCTCCACACAATCACTTTTTGTATCTATTCCAATGAAAGCTCTTGACCATTGTTGATAAGGATAATAAAACAACTCCTCAACAATTCCAGTTCCTAGCTTACTCATCTCATTAAGGTTATCTTTGAATTCAATCTCAAAGGTTGAATATGCACATTGCCAGAATACTTTTCGCCTCTCTTCTCCTTTCCATTTTTTGCTCTAATTGGGCAGAATATGCTTAGCACACATTCGATGTCGCATTGAGGTAAAACATCTTGAATAGCCCTAATCAAACCCTTAAAAAATAAAATTGAACAAAAAACCAATAATTAGTAAGAGTAATACATTGATAAAGGCCAATAAATTCACATAATATAGCAGACTTACATACCTTTTGAATGTCTGTGACAATTGCCAGTCCATTTCCTTCTTGTAAATTCAAATCATCTCTAATATGTTCTATGAACCACTTTTAATTGCATTTATTTTCAATTTCAACTATCGCCCAAGCAGGAGGATACATTTGGTTATTACAATCTTTAGAAATGGCACAAAGTAATTGACCTTTGCAGTGACCCTTTAAAAAACACCCATCCATCCCAATAACCTTTCTATAACCTGTCTTAAAACCTTCTTTAAGAGCATGAAAGCACACATAAGATCTTTTAAATTTCTATTTTCCTACTTTTAAACCCCTCTCACAGTCAACAAAATAAGTTATCCCTAGATTAGACTTATTGATTTCATCTACATATTCATGTAGACTTGCATATTCAGCCACTGGATCACCCACTGCCTCTGACAACACTTTAATCTTAGCTCTTCTACAAGTACTCATTGAAGCATATACGTTCAAGTCTTGCCTCAATAGCTCAACTAATTGCTTAATTTTTATTCCAGGCTGAGATAAGATTCTAGTCATATAACGAGCAACTAGGTAATTTGTATTATAATGATATGTTTTATTGTACTTAAAACAATCATGCATAGGATTGTAAGCTTTTACAATAAAACTCTCGGTGCTTTTCTTAATCCCACCATATAAAACCCACTTATAACCTTTTTCTTTGCATTTAGCCCTAACTTTACTAAGATAATTAGGCTTCAAAATCAACTTAAGTCCCTTAAGAACAACATATTTGTAGACTGCATCCCTCAATTGTTTAACATTATCAAAGATCATACCTGGTTGCCATATTGGCATCTTAGTGGTGGGATCATAGTAGATATGTCTGCTTGGTCTCCTTTCGGTTGCACCTTCATCTTCACTATCAGCCGATGCAACACTTCCATGATTATCACTGTCATAAAATGGTTCATCTCCACTAACCCTACCTTCAAACCCTTGTCTGCCTAAATTTTCATAACCATTATCAACCCCAGTTTCTCCAAGCGGCACATCATCAACAAACTCAACAACTCTCCTCCTTTCAAGATTGCTTTTGAATTGTCTTGCTTCATCTCTCACAGATCTTTCTTCTTCATTATTATCATTGTTTACCTCATCATGGATCTCATCTTCTTTAAGTCTGATATCTCCAAGATCATCTTCACTGTTAGTGCTACTTTCATTAACGTTTCCAACTACATAATCTTCATCCTCCTTTGAGTCATCTCCCTCATCAAACTCATGAACTGGGGTAGTTCTTTCATTTTCCTCGCAATATAAAGGCACATGAATCACATGCCTCACATAGAAGTCTACAATATCCCCATTTTTAAAAGTTGTAGCTAGGTTAAGAAGCATAAGGTCATTTTCAATTAGAGTGAAGTCCGACCCATTTTGTAGCTTATAGTAAATCCCCTCTATGGTTGTGTAACCAAAAGATCTAATGTACCAAAGTAACTCGGGTAAACTAAATCTGTTACAGTCCAGGTACTGCAATTTGGCCTTACCCCCAACGTATTTTGCTTTTGGCTCCAACACTAATTTACCCCCATGGTGCCACAATATTCCAACCATTTTATCCTTCATCTTGTATAAAGATAGATCACACACCACTTTTACCATAGACTATACATCGTATTTACACTACCAATGCTTTATACAATAAATAAAGACAACCACAACAACACAAACAATAGAATAAAGCCAATCTTACTGCTCCATATCACTGCATGTGCAGTTCCTATATAAAAAACCCTAGCCTTTCTTAAATTCACCAAAAAACCATTGCATTTGACTGCAATAACATACACATTATTACTTTTTAACCAAAAAAAGCCATTACCTTTAATAGTTGAAACTCAGCTTAGGGTAAATTGAATAAACTTTGATTGCAGCTCTAAATGAACATGCACTCTGCTTTTTACATAAAATCGACTTTGGAACCTCCAAACGAACATGCAAAGGTGAGCAAAGCTAGGATAATGAACCATACCAACACCAAATTGAGAAATTTTTTTTAGAAGAAATTATTTTGGGAAGATAAACATTGTTCTGAAATGGATTGAATCAATATTTAGGGAAAAACCCTTGAATGAAAGAGATTTATTAGATTTGGGGATTTAGATTTTAGGGATTAACGTTTTTTAGCTTTTTCTTTTCTTTTTATTTACTATTTTTGTTTATTAAAATTATTTTTTTTTACTTTCACATGCAGCTATTAAGGGCCCACTTCATTAATACACGCTGGTATTTTTGTCTAACTCAACGCAATTATTGTTCACGTGCTATTCTGTACACATTCATGAATTAAATGTATGAAAAATAAAAGTTTAGATGTGCTATTGAACACAATAGAAGTATAGGGATGAAATAGAATAAATTGGTAAAGTTCATGGGTGAAATTCGGCAATTGGCCAAAAAAAAGTTTCAAAAAAAATTGAATTTTTCAAATAAAATAAAAGGTACGTTGGCAATTTATCTCGGGGTTGCAGCGCACTGTAGCATCACATCCCGTGACATGTATCGCCACCCATTAAAATAATGCCATTAGTTAGCATATGTCATAGATACATTAACTACAAATTATTATTACATTATCAATAAATCATAGGAGAACTGAGCTAATTTGCATTATTCTGCTTTGGGGCTAAACTGCCAAGATATTGCGGAGTGATATTAGTATATTACTAAGAAAATTTATCAATTTTTTCTTTTGTCTTCTGAGATTGTTGAAGAGAGTATGTGCATGGGTGGGTTGCTATGCTATCATGTTATATTTTTCAGGGTTGCTCTGTTTACATGTTATATTTTTTTGGGTTGCTCTGTTTTCATATTATATTGTTCGGATATTCAGGAGAATATTTTGTTGCAGTGCCAAGAAGTTAACAATTTGCTGAAGGTGTTTCGTGGCTTGCTACCCGTGTATGTATGAAAGCAAACTCATTCGTCATATCAATACATCGTTTTACAGCCAAACTAAGGTCTAATTTATTGTACCTTTTTAACCCACTACTTGTTTTCTGAAACTGCTTTGGTGATGCCAAAGCTCTTCTTGAAATCGGTCCATCTTGATTAACCCTGCAAATGGTTATTGTTTTTGTCGAGATATACCAGCATTCTTAAATGGAGAAAAAGTTTATAATAACTTATAGTATTTTGTACATTTCTTAAAAAAATATATCCAAAAATATTTTTTACAAATAACCTAATTTGCATTACCCTCTCGAGATTTAAGAGCCAAGCGGTCAAGAGATTGCTGGGTGATATTAGTATATTACAAAGAAGATTTTAGATTATGTTAAAAAAAAAAAATTTAGATTTATCAAATTTTTAATGAGATTTTTTAAGAATGCGCGTGCATGCTTGTTCTGTTTTCATTGTGAGTTGCTCTGTTTTCAGATATTAATTTTTTTTTTTAAAAAAAAAACGTGACAGAAAAATTAAAAAAAAAATCAGAATCTGAAAAGTAATAAACCTTTTCCTCGTCAGGAGTAAAAGTCATTAGCCTTTGTCGCAAAAGCCAAACCCCTTTACAGTTTTTCTTTATCCGCCGCCCGGTGTCTTAAAATGAAAAGACATAATTATCCCCCACTGCTATTAAAAGAATACAGTTTTTTTTTTTTTTGAGACCAAGGCAACCAAGAAAAAGAATCCAGTTCTAAAGTTAAAGTCGCACTGCTTTAACTAAAGCCTGGTTGTTCGAACAAAATTGTTTTTTTTTTTGAACTACTGTTTTTGAATAATTGTTGTTCCAAAAAAGTTAAAGCCACTTTTTTTGTTTTTGGAACAGTAAACTAAAGCCACTTTATTTATTCATTCATTCTAATATATATTAATCGCCGGTAGCATATGGGCCGCTTTAAATTAAAGGCTAAATAAATTATTCCACAACGCATCACCATATTACCATATCATATATGGTCCAACTTTTGGCCGAAATACCTTATACACCCTTGCATCTTTTAGGGCATGACCGCGTAAAACAAAAAGATAATATAGTAATTTCGTCATCCTTTTCTCCAATATAAGATGAGCGGATCATCACAACTTCTGCTGGAAGTTGTTGCATCTTCATTCCCCACCAAAAAAAAAAAAAAAAAAAAACCGTCTTGCCTCTCATGAAATCCCTCCCTTCAGCCGGCGTCGTCGCAGCCTCTTTACATCAGCCGGCGTCGTCGCAGCCTCTTTACATCAGCCGGCGTCCTCGCTGCCTTTTTACATCAGCCGGATCCACCACTTCCTTTGGTACTACTCATTATATCGGAATTCTTCACGGGGCTTAACTGCTTCTCTGGTTGCCTTAACTCTAATGGATCTCGCCGTAGTTGCAGCGATCTGTCTCTTTTTTACCAGGTTTGCTTGCCACGCGTCTGCGGATTCATTCTCTCCTTTATTTGCTATGTCTTTTATTATTATTATTATTATTATTATTAAGAACGGGTTCAAGTTATGTTCGAAGATGAAAATACTTAGCTCTAGATGTATGGTTTGGTGGGCAATTTTGTCTATTCATGCCTTAGCTGGTGGTGATAATCATTATGAATGAAACTTTACCCGAACTGGGCGGGTTCGGGTTACGGACCTACCATCAAACCAGGGCTGGATTCATGTTGGATCTTTGCTCACTTTAAGTAGCACTATGTTGGGTCCAGTAACCTGCCCCATGCTTATCTAAATAAAATAAGTTCGTGACATGCTAAATTCCTAATTAACACAAATCTTGATCCATTTACCTGCTGGGTTCTTCTGTTATGTTGATGCGTGTCCATTTCTATGATGGTAGGCTCTGCCACCTTAACTAGCTCTACTTTGGGTCCAGTATCCTGCCCAATGCTTATCTAATTCATGACATGCTAAATTCTTAATTAACACAAATCTGGATCCATTTACCTGCTGGGTTCTTCTGTTATGTTGATGCATGTCCATTTCTATGATGTTAGGGTCTGCCACCTTAACTAGCTTTAAGTTGGGTCCAGTAACCTGCCCAATGCTAAGTTCTTAATTAACACAAATCTTGATCCATTTACCTGCTGGGTTCTTCTGTTATGCTGTTGTGTGTCCATTTCTGCTGTGGTTACTGCCCAGCATAGAGTTTTGTACAGCCCAGGCTCATTGCTTGATTAATGGAAGAACGAAGGTTATCAGAAAATACATGTATGGAATCTTTGCTTTTTTTTTTTCTTTTTCATTTCTAAAGCATTTGCTTTTTTTTTTTTTTTCACTTTTTAAAGAATCATATCATAATTTGTCAAAATGTGTATATATATATATATATATATACATTTATTATTTTCTTTATATTTATCATTCTTTTTCTCCAAATTTCTGAGTTTCCAGGATTTGTTCTAGTTTTTAAGTTCAAAATCATCTATAAGGTACATTAATTTATCGATTTTCCTTCATTCTTACCTTTTCTATTATGAATTCGTTCAACCTTTATTTTTGGGGCCGTTCGGCTCTGGGAAATTTGTTTACATTTGAAAAAAAAAAATTGTGGTGCATGTTGTCTCTACCATAGAAATTTATTTTTGGTAGTTTTTGTTATCTTGGTTTTTTTTTGGTGCAATTTTGGTTTCCTAAAATTCATTGCTAAAAAAATTAATGTATTTGTTTTCTTTTTTAGAACAAATTTAGGTCTAATCTGTCTTTATTTTAGGATCCTATATTATGGTTTGGCTTCTATTGCTTAAGTGAGATGTTGTTCTTTTTATTTATAAGTTGCCAAAAATTATGGAACTTTTGTCAGATCTGAAACTAAGTTTTGTGCCAATGTTGTAAAGAGTTTTCAATTGAGCTTGAAAGAATTGATTTTAAAAAAACTTGTTCAGATCTGCTATTGAATTACAATCACTTATGAAAGGTCAATTGGATGGCATAAAATTTTGATTCGGCCTGGTACATGTTATGTGACCTAATTTATTTTGAAGGCCAGTTTAACCACATCTCTGAGTCTCTTAACAATGAAATTTGGAAAATCATGTGATTATATATTTGTTGGTTGATCTCTTTCAACAAAAGCCTCGAGTTCCTTGCACTTGCACAATTCAAGCTCTTGGTTCCTTGTAGGGGTGAGCAAAACCGACCCGCTTCGATTACCCAACCTGTAACCGACCTGAAAATAGTTGGGTTGGGTCTCATTTTATAACTTTGTTAAGTTTTCAGTCGGAACCAACCCGACCAAAAACCCGAACTTTAACTATAAAATATATATTTTTATAACTAATATGAGACAGCAGAGCAATTGTAGTAGAGTGGCGAGGCATCAATCATCAATCCTAAGGGATCCTGGTTCGAATCCCAGAGCCACTTACCTTTGTTTCTTTTTTCAATTGAAAAAATTGACCAAAGAGTGATGAAATGGGGACTCAAACCCGCGTCTGGAAGGAGCAAAGGACGTGCGAAGACCATGTGGCCGCTGGAAATGTATTGTTTCTTTGTTTTATATATTATTGTTTCGGATACCCGAAAACTGACGGAAGCCCCGAATAAAATTGTCGGTTCGGGTTGGTTTTTAAGAAGTTTTGAAAAAATTCCGACCCAACCCAACTAGACCCGATGCTCACCCCTAGTTCCTTGTATTAATTATTTTAGTTGAATGTTTGGTGTTGATTATGAGATATGGATCATATTGGCTAATAATAACAGTTATGGACTAATTAGGTGTAGTTGAAGTTTTATGGTTAAAAATTGACCTTTTGCAGATATTTCAGCTGAGAATTTACTTGCACCTTTTCCTTTATGTTAAGATGTTGATTTTTTTTGGCAGTAGATTGTTACATAATTGGCTGCCTTTTTTTAAAAAAAATTTTATAAATTACTTATTGCGATTGTATGAGAAATTTTAATCTCTCTCTTCAACTATGCATTCATTGTATATTATCTGCTTCTATTTCAATTGCTTAGAACAAACTGATTGTAGGTTTTGCTGCACTTCTCTGGTTGCTGTTGAGGTTTTCAATTTACTCGTTTTACTTCTCTATCTGTATTAAGGATGACTAGAAGCTTTGCTGAGATCTACAGGAATTTTTGTGCTTCTGAAACTTCTTATGACCTCATTTACTGTTGCTTTCTAAGGTTTCCACTTTGGCATGTGGATTTTTCTAAGTGCTGTATTAATGCTTTAAGATATGTTTGCCTTCTGAATTTGTTGTTTAGGAAAATCTGAACCAATGTTAAGCTGCTCAGCATGCTGTCGGACCAATTATTGCCTTTATTAGTGTTTTAGCATGTGGTTTAGGCTGTTTTAGACCAATTTTTTTGTCCTGAGTGTGGATAAATTAATGTGCTATTATGGCTGCATACTTACCATTGTATAGCTGACTGCTACTGCTACTGCTACAATGCCTAAACAGGGACAAATATGACACTTATTGATATGCTGTAATTTGTTGCAATAGTGATTATGGTTTTCATTACACAATCTATTCTGCATATTCTTCCATGTTTCAACTAGTTGGTGTATGGGTGGTCGCTTTGATTCATCTTCTTACAGTTTCAAAATTAACATTTTCCTTTTCTGTTTCTTTTTATTTAGTTTGAGACATGGATGGTTATTCCTACTATCCTCCTGGAGCTGGCTTATCTTCCCTAGATAATACAAGAGGCCAATCTGGTTCAAACTTTTCCCTGGCTGTGCTTGTGGGAGTTACTTTTACTATACTTTCGCTTCTTAGCATCATGATTCAATTATTTAGAGGGCGTAACTGTTTCATGAGATGTGAAGAGAATGTTACTGATGCAAACCCTGCCATCTCCATGGTTCAAATAAATGGCACCAATTCTAACCCAGGCACTCACTCTGTGGTTCCAGTTAATGGCACTGCATCCAGTTTGAGCACCAATCTTGCAGTTTCATTAAATTCCACAAATTCCAATCCGAGCACAAGCATCGGGGCTCCACTAAATGATGCAAACTCATATATTAGCACCAGCCTCATGGCTCCATTGAGTACCACCAGTTCTGTGGATCCAATTAATGCCCCCGGTTCTAACCCAATCTCTAGGCTCTTGGCTCCATCAAATGCTGCTGACTCCATGCAAAACAATATCAGCTCTGTTGCATAAAAATGAGGATAAAGGTAAGTCTATCAGTGAAGTTCTATAGGTACATGCTACATGCACTATTGATTGGATTCTTTATGGTCTGATATGGATAATTCTAATTTAAGATTATCACAAGGAAGGTTATTTGTTGTTTTTCCAACAAGGTAGTGGAATGTATTTAAATAATTATTTTCATATAAAGAAGTCTGGCATGGATATCAGGGTTGTTTGGTTGATCATCAATTAAAGATGAGATGTGAAAACTTCTTATTTATTTTGTTTTTTTGGGGGGCAAAGGCAAGAGGTTTTTCTTGATAGATAGCGGATATGACATTTTGGGGTATTAAGAACAACTGGTTCAGTTTTGGCCATTGTTCAAAGGTAAGAATTTTTCTTTAGTATGCTAATTCTGCTCCAAATGAGTATGTAAGTAATTCTTATTATAATTAGCTTGAGCTAAAATTGAGTTGCCTACTTCCATTTGGGAGGCTGGAGCATTGTATTAATTCCTTCCATGCGCGCATGGGTTGGGTGAATTAACATTGTTGAACACAATCAGAGGACCTCTTTACCTCTCGTGTCTCAATGCATTAAGTTAAGCCTTTTCTTATGTGCCTATGATGGAAAATGAGTTTGCTCCTTAAGGGTCCTAGGTTTTGTGGGAAGCATTTTCCTAAAACATATTTGAGACAATTTAAGTAATATGCATTATAGCCTTTTCATTTTTGGAGCGGGCTTGGGATTTGTGAATTTTGACATCGAACCAAGATTTATATTCATATGTGACTTGCACGTTGTGTTATGTACAATTTCAGTGTCTAGAGTTCGTGAAGCATAAATTGATAAGCTTGTTTTGTCTTATGTGTTGCAGGTTTGATGCTTTATGTTCTCAACTACTCTCTTGATGTTGGCAAACTATGATAAATGTATTATCCAACCTCGTCCATGAAATTCCTCTCTGAGAACAGGATTGTACCATTTGTTATGACCATGTGTGTGCTTTTTGTGCATGATTTGACTCTCTGTTTGTTTGAAGCTAGTTTTAATACAGTTCACTTTTTGATCTATAAGTAGCTTTGAGCTGCTTCATGATTGTTGGGTTTATGAATGTAGTGGGCTGATTCTAGTTCTGTGATGGACGCTCTTGACTGACTGGTAGCTGCTACCAAATTTGCTAGCTAGGGTTGAAATCTACTTCCGTATTGATTAAAGGAAGCTCAGTGAAATACTGATCAGGTATTGCTATTAGCTGTAGGGTAGAAAATAAGCACTTTAGTTCCGGCCATAATGGTTTTTAATTTATCCTTGGTAGGTGGATGAAGTTCATAACACTTAAATGTGAGATGAGTATGGATTATGACAGGCAATACTGGTTTGAACTCTGTTATAATCGTATATCACCATCATGTTCTTTATCAAGCTAAAATCCAATGAAACCTTTGTTTTTGCCTGCCTTCTTGTACCTATGAAGTTCCCTGTGACGTTGAGTCTGTAGCTCCAATGAACTTTATGTCTTCTTTCGATCTGTGGTCAACTGTCAGGGTAACTTTAACTTTGTATTAATTTAGTTATTAAATTTTGATTTTTATCATTTTAGATGCCAAATTTTGATTTAGTTTTATAGCAGTTATTTAAAAAAATTTTTTGGTATCTGAACAATTTACAATTATTATTTTAGTCTAGAAATAATTTTTTTTTTACAAATAAGTTCATATTTTTTTTATATTTATAGAAAATAAGAAAAAAATTAAAAATTATTTTGATTTTGCCTAGTAAGAGTAAATTCATCATGATAGGTATCATAACATAGTAAAAGTAAATTTTTAAATTTTTTTTAATTTTTAGATTAAATTAAAAAAATAAAGAAATTGAGAAATTAAAATGGTTTTTGAAAGAAATTTAAAGGATTAAAAATTTTGAGCAAAAGACTTCGGAATGGGACCAAAAAAGTCTGAACGAACCGACCGACTTTTCTTGCTTTTTTTGTGTTATAAAGTGTTAAAGCCTATCGACGAGGTTGATAGGTACGTCGTGGAAGAATTCAAACGAAGGGGGCCGAAAAACTACTTGTTGCAAAAATAAATTGAAGTTTAATATTTAAATTGCAATAAGTATAAAATAAGTGTAAAGTTGAGTGAACTTTCTTATATTTAACCATTATATTTAACCCTTCGTTCAGTTGTCCACAAAAGTTCTTTATGATGCTGACTTTATTTTATATGTTACTGTTGTTTGATCTTTGCTTGCACATCTTTGGTTTCTGCAATTATCGTTGCTTAACTTTTTCTTTTCACTTTCTGTAAAATGTAAGCTTTTCACTTTCTGTAAAATGTAAGCAGCCCATTACAGGTTTGGCTTGTTGCAATTTTAAGCGGACAATTGAATAATTTGTGAAATTTATTCTAAATGAGTTTTATATTTAGTTGTAGGATAATTACTATTATCCAGTTGAGGTTAGACCATAATTACTCTCAGAAATAAATATGTACTTTTATGTTTTTTAAATTGTTAACGGAAATTTTTTGTAAGATTATAATTTTTAATTTAATTTAATTTAATTTAATCATAGCTCAAAATTTTTATTTGTTTTAAATATTATAATAGTGTATAAAAGGTAAATGATTTGTTTTTCAAAAGATTGAAAACAAGAAGTTAATGAAGTATTTTATAATACTATAGATTTAATAAAATGAGTTGTTGAAGTTATAATTTTTAATATAATTTGATTTAAGTTATTTTTCATTATTTAAGTTATAATTAAATATGATATATTGTTGTAAATTTAATTAGATATTGAGGGTAATTATGTTTTTTTATGTCATTTAACTCTTCTTTTTAATGTAGGGGAAAAATAGTTTGACGAATTTAAAATTAAGTTGTTTTTAATTATTTTTTAAAACAGAAGAATGGATTAGTAATTATGCCTCAGTGGTAATTCTAATTATCCTTTTGGTGTATTGTGTTAGGCATAAATTTACAATTTAAGTTAATTTTTAATTTTGGACGAAAAATCTTTAAAACAAATTGTGTTTTTTTAGTGTTTTTAATAATGAGGAGCATTTTGGTCATTTAGAAATATAGACTTTATTATACATTTAGAAATTTTAGCCATAATTTAGTTATAATCAATTTCACAAATTTAAAAATTTATAATTACAAAAACAACATGTTACATACATTTGGAATTGTAATTAAATTCCACAAAATTCATTTATACAAAATGCACTCCATGCTCGATAGAGTGGCCAATTAGTGGCAACAGGTAGCTCTTAATATACTGATGAGGTGAAGTGTAAAGGGCAGCAAAATTTTTCGGACATGAAATTGTATAAAGTTGAATTAGACTCGAGGCTACTTTACATGGGCAGAATCAATCGCAAGATGATAAAAAAAAAGACTTGGATTCTGAGACACCACATCATCAAAAGCGAACAACTATCGCACAAATGTGAGCAAGGCAGAAATGGTTGTTGCGTTCGGTATGTCTCTTACTGCACTTTCAACTGGCATAAATTAATATGAGGAATGAACAGAATTTACAGATTTGTGCGCAAGGCAGAAATGGTTGTTGCGTTCGGTATGCCCCTTATTGCACTTTCAACTGGCATAAATTAATTAGAGGAATGAACAGAATTTACAGAAGAAGATGCCATAGCAAAGCAATTCTGACTTGTGAGAGCAAAACTGTGATGTCCATCCCTTGTTTATCAGAGTGCAACTCCTTTTGTAACATGTCTGGCCATTGATTCACCAGAAGAAAATAAGTCAAGGACAATTTCAATGTAAAAAAATAGAAAGTTCAAGTCAATAGATCAAGCTAAAAAAGCTATAGCATGCAGAGCAATTTAGGGCTAAAAGAAGATTTTTGAGTACACAGAACAAGCTGCTTTACATAATGATGATGGATGCATTAACCAAAGGACCATCTAACAGTAATGAACTATATAAATTTTGATGCATCCATCCACCATCTCCTAGCACAGGGGAAGAACAACTCCAAGTTTAAGCTTTCCTATGTGCTCCAAGTGAAGCCAAGCTTAACATCGTTGATTTGACCAAATGGAAAACTCCCAACTCGTTGCACTGGCAAACTATCAATTTCCTATTTTAAATCAAAAGAAGTATATATGTCAATCATTACACAACAAAAGAAAATGAAAAACATTTGCAGTAAAATGTTATGTAATCCAGCTTTTTGTTTGACTGAAAGATGCACATTATAAACAAAGCACATCATATATGACGCAAGTATTGTGATTTTATTCATCCACTGAATTTGCAATGCCAAATCAAAAATAAGGTAAAAAGGAAATGAAATCAAGTCCGAGCAAGAGCTAACCTTTGAAAGAGACTCAACAACAACAACATGCATATCAGCAAAATTTTGAGGAAGTTGTAATCGAATAGGCCATTCAAAGGACTACGAGATCACACAACATTGTACATCAAAGAAAAGTTGGTAGTGTATAGCCTTTCCCTCACAAAACTGCCCATCAAAGAAAACAACCAAAAAGTTCAAAACTTTGCACTTAATGTGCGTGTGTGTGTGTGTAGTGATTTCAAGAACCAAAAAAAAAAAAAGGATTTGAGGATCCAAATCTCCTGTCTTGAAAATTTGCAAGTTTTGATGGAAACAGAAGAGCTGAACTTGATTCAAAATGCAAAGAATCAGAGTGAGGAATTGCCTGTGGTAGCTCAGCCCTTTCTTGATGATTATCATAATTACTTCTTGACGATTTAACTTGAATCCCAGCAATATCAACATCCCAAACAATCCAATCTCGAGTAGAAGTCCTATATGAGGAATATCATGAGTGACTGAATTTCTCCAAGGTCGCAATTTTGTATTAGCTCTCAAGTAGTTACCATATTTTGTCCTTAGCTTGATCTGACCCGCTTCATTAATGGGTTCCCATTCAATGGACCAATAAAGTCTTCCAGGCAAAGTTACCCATGAATTTTTTTGCTGGAGATAAAATTCATGATCATCCTAAAAGGCTAAAACTAAAGATGTATGTCAGTTCTTGGATGCAATAGATAAAAGATTAGAGTTAGTGGGGCATACACTAGACTATTCAGAAGCACCTATGTTTGGTGAGCTGCATGATGGTAGGCAGCAAACATTGAGGGTGCATAGTGAGAGACTTGCTATTGCTTTGGGGCTATTAAGCTTGAAACAGGAATACAAATAAGGATTTTCAAGAATCTTCAAGTTTGCAGCGACTGCCAAAAGGTCACCAAGTTAATCTCTAAAATCTTCAATGTGGAGATTATTGTGAGATATCGTGTTCGATTCCATCACTTTAAAGACGGCTCTTGTTCATGCATGGATTATTGGTGATGGCCGATGTATACGTTCGAACTTAGAACATTCTGCAGCCAATATGATAACAGGGGAGTGGCAGTGGGATTGTGATGCTCAGAGTTTGTAACTGTCATAATTTTGATAATTTTGCTACAGTGCCCAGAAGTTACCAACTCCCTGAACGTGTTTTTTGGCTTGCTACTTTTTGCATTTATGCATGCAAGCAAGCTCATTCACCATAACAACATAATGTTTACAGCTAAAGTAGGAAGGAAGGAGGGCTTGTCTATTGTAAGTTCATAACCCACTTCCTTTAATATACTAATTTTTTGAAACTGCTTTAATGATGCAAATGCTCTTCTGGAAATCGATCCATGTTTATTAGTTTTATAAATGGTTATTGTTTTTGTCAAGAGTCTTGGCTATATACCACACACTAACCTACGCTTTTCCACAAGATTATTAGAAATATTTTTAGTTAGATGTGCTAAAAAATTTATCCTGATATAGCAATATCATATCACCAATATAGCAATATAATATCACCAATGCTTAAATTTGCAATTGATTCTAGCTCTGTGATGAGCAATTCTGACTGGCTAGGTTTGAAATCTACTTCCAGGTTGGTTAAAGGAAGGTCACCAAATACAGATAAGATATTGCTATTAACCATAGAGTAGGAAATAAGCGGTTTTGTTCCAGCTATGATGGTTTTATCTATCCTGTTGTTTGATGTTTGTTTGCTCACCTCTAGGGACTTGACATTCCCCATTGAAGCTATGCACTTTAGTTTCTACTTTTATCGTTGCTTAACCTTTTGTTATCACTAGAAGATAAAAATTTTGCTTTCATCAATTTTAAGCGAATAACTTCTTTACTGAACAGAGCAGCCAACTAGTAGCAAAAGGTAGCTTTTAATACGCTGATGAAATGTAGTGTACAAAGCAGCAAAATTTCCCGCACATCAAAATGTATAAAGATGCTATAGCATGCAGAGCAATTTGGGGCTAAAAGAAGATTTTTGAGAATACAGAACAAGTAATCTACTCGTACATGTATATCAACGATGATGAGTGCATTAATCAAAGGACCATCTAACAGATATGATGAACTATAAATGTCGATACATCCATCTACCATCTCCTGGTACAGGGGAAGAACAACTCTTAAGTTTAAGCTTTCCCATATTCTCTCAGTGAAGCCAATCAAAACATGTCAATCGCTACATAGGGAAAGAAAATGAACCTCATTTTGAAATCCTAATTTAAGTTGCTGGTGCTTTCATTTCAGTAACATTATTTCTTCCTTTTCTTTCACGAAATTGTGCTATGTATGACATTCCGTTTTCAATGTTAATCGATGCTTGGTGTTTATTAATTTGAATAAAGCCTGTTAAATTAATTTACTGAAAATCAATTACTAGAGTTAAGAAATTAGTTACATAATTGATTTTTTTTTTCTCTTAATCTTAAAGTGGCAAATAGTGAAATAGGATTGAGGACTAACTTTTTTATTATTGCTATGAGTAACATGAACTAGTTAAGCAACCAAACATGTGAGATCATTGCTTAATTCAATTTAATTTCCTTGTTATTAGTGTTGTCATTATATTAAATCTAAGAACTTGTTTTAGATTATTTATTGGTTGAATTCTAATAAGAACTTATTTCATTAAAATTGAAATTAAGGGCAAATTTGGGTAATGAAACTTGTTATTACTAGTTTCTTAAGAAAGGAAATTATTGTTGCTGTTAATTTGATTGTCACTTGCGGGTTGAAATTGAACCAAAAACTGAATGTTAATATATTGCATCTGTTTTAAGTTAATTTAATTTAATTTTGAGTAGTTTTAAGTTATTATTATTATTTCGAATCCAAATTCCCTTCACTTTTTTACACCATAATACCAAATTAAATTAAATAGAATTGTCTGCTTTTTCTTCTCAGATCCATCTTTATATATTTTGTGTATGTGTTTACAGTTTTGTACGAAGAATAATTAGTGCCGTTTTTTTTTTTTTTACATTATCCTTATCGAGGAAGATCATGAGGAGCGGAAAATTTAACTCATAATCTCTATTAATATCCTGGTCTTGTCATAGAATAGTAAACCATCCACTCTAAATGAGTTAGGCTTATTAGTGTCGTATTACGTTTAGGGTTGTGCATGGATTGGAGCAATCCCAAAAATGCAAATTCTCCAAACTTATCCGAAAGTCGGAGAGTTTAAAAATAATTCTCCGGACTCAACTCCAAAAATTTAAATCTCCATCCTAGATTACTACTAATTTTCAGAGCAATTTAAAGTGAAAATTTGGAACAAATGGAGAATTCAAATTGGCTCAAAGCAAAATCAAAATTCAAAGATTTATATAAGTTTTTAGTTTATATACTTAAAATTAATGTTTAATAAATTCATAATAATAAAGAAATATGTTTTTTATATTAAATGTAATTGTACTTTTTAATAAATTTTCTTTTTAAGTTTTTTTAATATTTATATTTTAATAATTTTATTATTTGAACATATTAAAAAATGACTACAAATTTTACTATAAAAATTTTATTTGTAAATTTAATTTTTATTTTATGATACAAACATATATTAAAAATTAACTATAAAAACATTCAATTAATGAGTGTATTTATTTTATTTTCATCAATTAATTAATATTTAAATTATCCAATATTATATGCTAAGTTAACATTTAAATATTTAGATATAATTTATTATTAAAATGGTACTAAATTTTATTTTTAACACATAATTCTAGATTTCTAATCTTATCATGCTTTACTTATTATAATTATTAGTGAGATTATATGTATATATACACAAACACACTATTGGTTTTGATTTTAATTTTTCAGTTTGGTACAGTTTGGAACGTTTCAGTTTGGTTCTTGGCTTAGTGAATTCATGATTTCCGGACACATTCCAATATATTTTTTCAAGACAGTTCAATTCAAAGGAAGTTAGACAATCAACAGAAATTTTCAATTTTAGAGATTTTTTGTTCGATTTTTCGAAACGGTTCGGATTCTTCAAAACTCGTGCACAACCCTAATTGCATTATGGAAATTTTTTTGCCTTTAATCAAAGTTCAGGACCACTTTAACTTCAGAACTGGCTTCGTTTAATTTGTATATGTTTACAATTTTAAAGGTAGATAAATTAGTAGCTTATTGTGTTATGAATATTTTACGATTAATTAAGGAGTTTTTTCAGAAATAATCAAAATATTTAAAAATATGGTTTACTATTATTTTAATAAAATTAACATTTTGCCAAAAATGTCTTTCAAATATACGGTATTCCCACTAGGGGTGTGCATCAGATGGTCGGGTTGGGGCGGGTCTATTGGAGACTAATCCGATCGGGTTCAAGTGCTTATTTTTGGACACCGAATTGAACTAAAAGTGTAATGAAATCGACAAGTTGGAGGTCCAAAAATATCGGGTTAAATCAGATCGGGTAATTGGATGGGCCAATTAGGTTGGGCCTTAGTCCAATAAATAAAAAACTATATATATATTAAACCTTAATTTACAAAATAATGTTATGGGCTCAAATCCAGTGTTTTAATTACAATATAACTGGAGGCCCAATTGAAATTACACTTTCAATTGTTCTAAACCCTAAAACCCAATCCAAAAATATACAAAATAAAATAATATACAACATATTACAGTATGAATTTCATATAAATTCTAACAGCATGAAGTTAATACAAATTCTAACAGCATGAAGTTCATACTGTGAACTATGAATCATTTTTCAGTATACTTGTTAGAGTCAGCACCAAGCAACCAAAATCAATGCAAACCCTGCAAAAAGAAAACAAAAAATGAAAAATGTATTCCTGCAAAAAAGAGATTAACACAATATTATAAGTTACAAAGAAGACATTGTTAACAGAAAAATAGAATACATAAAAGATAAAGAGGCTCAAAAAAATGTTTTCAAGTCATATCAAGAATACGACTGTAGACGGCGGGGTTTAGCGCGCGCCCAAGTTTATTGCAACCGCGACACTGTTTGAGCTCAGGGCTCTAGGGAACACACTAACCATTGTCACAAAGACATGGCGTGGAGATGAGGAGTCGCCACCCAGGGTAATAA
>CATIWM010678285.1:0-11983 GCA_949671775.1 Mallotus repandus
TGGTAGCTGATAATTGATAGCTGATTAATGTTAAGTGTGCGAATAATTACTTATAACTGTTGCTGCTTAAATATTCATTGACCAATATTGACATTCATTAAATTATATTAATAATATGGTATAATGTCAAATAATATAATAAATATTATTAATTATATTCATCAAATTATAACTAATGAATATAATTTGATATATTCATTAAATTATATTAATTTTATTAGGTACAATACTATTAATATACCTAATTAAATTATATTAAAATTAGGTATGCATATATACTTATATGTATATGACATTTGACATATAATATAAATTAACAAAATAAAATTATATATTAGATTAATAATATTATAAAGGTTATGTTGAAAATAATAATTATAAAATAATAATTAGCATGTGATATTTGGAACAATTAAATATTAAATAGATACTTTTCTCCCTCAAAAAATTTTAATATTACTAGACAATAATTCTAATTTTGCTACAAAATTCACCACCATATGTACTACAATTCACTTTGATGGTTAAAAAAAAAAAAGCTTTGATTTGGATAAGGGTGTTGGTTTTTAACCTTAGTTCAATTCAAATAACCTTGAACGATATGAGAATAATTTTATAATTATATTTTAATAGAGTAGAACAGTTCATGAAAAATTTCAAATTAGAGCTGAATAAAAATATAATTGTTATATATCCTATCAATTACTAGCTACTATTAAAAAAAACATACCAAACATATTTTGGTAGTTTATTGGGAGTTGAACAACTACTAGTTGTATCCCAATAATTTAGCTATAAATTCTTATTAAACATATGCAAATTTCAATTTTATACCGTTGTTTAGCCGGAAAAAGTGACCTGACATATGCTTAAGAGCATCTCCAACCTACTATTTATTTAACCTAAATTTTTTATTATAAAGAGTGATTGTGAAAAATAGAACTCCAATCCACTCTTTAAATTCAAAGTATAGATTAGAGAGTGAGTTTCACTCTCTACATGTAGAGAGCCAAAATTCACTCTCTATACAAAGGTTCATTAATACATGTCTATTTTCCATATAAATCATTGTTTTCTATTGGCTTCTTTTCTTATAAAAAGGAGGCAAAAAATTAAAAGTAAATACTTAAATAAAATTATTTACTCTTTATATTTTAAGATACTCTTTATTACCTAAAATATGTTTTTTTTTTAAATTTTAAAGAGCGTCATTAGAGATACTCTAACCAACTATACAAAAGCAGAATCAATATTAAAATTTTTATTTGGTTTAATTTCACCAAAAAATTCATTTTATTTGCAAATAAATTTTTATTAATGAAGTGTGTTTGGTTTAAATGAATAGTTTATGGAATTCATTTGAAATGAATTTCATATTTTATTTTTGAAAATAAAATTAAGGTGGGATGTTTTAGTCTTTTAAAAGTATAAACTTAAAATTTGTGAATTTTTTTGAAAATTCCAGTTATTTTGAAAGAATTTGATTTAATTATAATTAATTTCATAAATTTAAAAATTTGGAATTGCAAATGAATTTCATACAAAATTCATTTAAACCAAACATATATCATTTAGATTTATAAATAAATTCTATAAAATTTTGTGAAATTCATTTATACGAAACACACTCTAAATATGGCCAAATAAATTCATAAAAATTAAAATGTACATGCTTAATCAACACTCAACCGACCCACAAATTGATTAGAAATGCTAAAATAATATAAAAAATTTTTCTACCATGAAACACACATGCCTACGCTCTAAGTATTAAATAAAATTAGTTGTCGAGGTGGAGCTGCTATTATTATTTTTACACGTCCATCGTATGGTATCCCCATTCTCTTTATAAATCCACCAACACAACCACGAAATGCACTAACTAGCTACAATATCACCTATAGCTTAGAGGCCTAACCCAACATACCACATGGCTAACCATCACTGCCCAAATGGCCAACATGGCCTGAAACAACCCCAAGTTGTTGTAGTGATGGTTCCTCTCCCAGCACAAGGTCATCTCAACCAGCTCCTCCACCTTTCCAGGTTAATCCTCTCCTACAACATTCCCGTCCACTTCGTAGGCACCGCCACCCACAACCGCCAGGTGAAGCATCGCGTTCACGGGTGGGACCCACAATCCACGACCTCCATGAAAATTCATTTCCATGACTTCGAAATCCCTCCTGCTGCTTGCCCTCCCCCCAACCCAAATTCCAAAAACAAGTTCCCTTCTCATTTGCTGCCTTCTTTTTTCAGCGCATCATCCCATCTTCAAGAACCGGTCTCTTTACTCCTGCGATCGCTTTCTTGCAAAGCAAGAAAGCTTATTGTCATTCATGACTCTCTAATGGCATCTGTGATTCAAGAAGTTGCATTGATCTCTAGTGCAGAGTCTTACACCTTCCATAGTGTATCTGCTTTTACTATTTGCTTATTTCATTGTGAAAGAAGTGGCAGAACTGTCCTACAGAGAGGATCAATGTCGAAAGAACTTCCTTCTCTTGATGGGTGCTTCACCAATGAGTTCATGGATTTGGTTGCTTCTCAATACCAATACCATAAGTTCAACACCGGATGTATTTATAATACATCACGATTGTTCGAAGGTGATTTCATGGAGTTGATTGAGGAACATGTGAAAGATAATACCACGGAGGGAAAAATCAAGGAGCATTGGGCATTAGGACCTTTCAATCCAGTGACTATACCGGAGAGAAAAGGCAAACATTTTTGCTTGGACTGGCTAGATAAGCAAGAAACAAACTCGGTTCTTTACGTGTCTTTTGGGACAACAGCAGCTATGAATAATGAACAAATCAAGCATCTAGCAATTGGCTTGAAGCAAAGCAACCAAAAGTTCATTTGGGTGCTAAGAGATGCTGATAAAGGAGATGTTTTTAATGGAGAAGATGAAAGAAGACATAAGCTGCCAAAAGGGTATGAGAATTCAGTTGATGGGATAGGATTGGTGTTGAGAGATTGGGCGCCTCAGCTGGAGATTTTAGGCCATCCAGCAACGGGAGGGTTTATGAGTCACTGTGGATGGAATTCTTGCATGGAAAGCATTACCATGGGAGTGCCAATTGCAGCTTGGCCCTTGCACTCTGATCAACCAAGAAACACTGTCCTGATAACTGAATTCCTCAAGATAGGTATTTATGTCTATGACTGGGCTCGTAGAGATGAGATTGTTACATCAACAACGATTGCAGCTTGTGTAAAGAAGTTAATGGCATCCGACGATGGAGATGCAATCAGAAAGAAAGCTGCTGAACTGGGTGAGTCCGTCAGGCGATCAATGCGCGAAGGTGGTATTTCTCGCACGGAAATGGACTCTTTCATTGCCCATATATCTAGCTAGTTAAGCCGTAGCCGTGGTTTCTTCGGTTATGGCCGCAAAGCTTTCAGGTTCTCGTGTATGTTTTTAATTGTTGCGAGTCCTCCTACTCTATTAATTGAGATTGGAATGGGAAGATTGTATTTTACAATTCAGAATTCTAATTGGTGCTTAAATCCATTCGCAATCCTTATCCATTAGAAAATAACGAGTCAAACACCTATCACAGTTGATCAAAACTTTTTTCAAACAGTTTGAAATAGTTTAATTTTTCATCGTAAAAGAAAAAATTGAAGCAGAATTCAAAGTCTATTATTCATATAAGTTTGTTTGGTTGAAATAAATTTTATAAAATTTTGTGGAATTTATTTACAAATTCAAGTTAGTATGTTTGGTTTAAATGAAAACTTTATGAAATTCTCATTTTTTAATTTTGTGAAATTAATTAAAACTAAATCAATTTTATTAATGAAATATGTTTGATTTAAATGAATTTGAAAATAATTTTTATTTATAATTTATTTGAAAATGAAATGAATTTTTTAATAAAATTAAACTAAATACTGTTATTACTTAAATTATTTTTTTATATGAATCAGGTTTATGTGAATTCATACTAATATACGGTCAGATACATTGAAAAATTAAAAACATAAGGCATTTGCATTTATATTCGTAATGCGATCAGACACATCGAAAAGTACAAGGCATTTGCATTTATATTCGTCCATCATAGTGCAAAAGTTTCCTTATATAAGTTCTTTGTCAATATACTTCTATTTTTAGAATGAACCGGTTCATAATATTTATTGATATTAAAACATTAAATAATTCACCAACAATTATTAGATTAGCTATCAGCTGGTAAAAGATTCTATTTTTATTTAAATAATATTTTAAATTTAAATCATATTATATGCATTCATGCTTAATTAGTTATTGAAAAATATTTATCTTTTTTATAATTCTACTAAAATCAAACCGAATCAATTAAAATAAAGTGAGCTTTGGATATGGTAGTTTCGATAAAAAAATATTAAATAATTTATTTGAGTTAAGTTTTAGTTTCAAGTCAAGATATATGCAGTTTTATTAAATTAATTGTTAATAGATTTTACTATCTTGATGATTTTATTCAAAGCAAACTAAATTAATCAAAATCTATTGACTCTACATACTAGCAGTTTAAATAAAAAATATATTAATTGATTAAATTACTATCAGTTATTTAGATTTAAAATACAAAAGATAATAGTACATATTTATTAATATTAGATAACCATTTATTAATTATTTAATAGTACATATTTATTAATTATTTAAAAATAAATTATAAAATTCACAGTCGTTATGTGCGGATTTTAGATGTACATACATCAACAAATTATAGTTAGATATAAAGACTTAAAATCAAAATCTAAAGACTCAAATTCAAAATCTCTCCATACTTAATTTTAAAAGATATAACAGTTGAATTTGAACTTGTTTTATTAATTCATATTTTAAAATTACATAAAAATTAATTAATTGAATTAATAAAAGAATATATTTTATATTTTTGTAATATCATTGGAGCTAAGTGATCACCGACCACTTCAGTAAAATTTAAAATTCGCTTAACAGATGAAAACAAGTTTAAAGAGTGAACCTAGAACTTGCATAAATTTGAGATATTTCAAGTGCAAAGTGCGTTCAACTTTTTCAAAGTTGAAAACACTTTATTTTACTTTTACTGATTTGATGGAAAAATGTGCACTAATTACGTATGATTGTCTTGGCTTTTTTGGGTAGGATAGCGTTTTATATTGAGCCAGTAGTCTGAATAGTGTGTCGTTTATTGCGACATTTTACCATTTTATCTCTTCTTTATTTTGATAATTATAATAAATAAATAAATAAATTATAAGATATAGGTATTTAAATCATGATACAATGTTCCCCATAAGTAGTTCAAATGATAAAATGTGTGGATATTCAGTTTAAGGAAAAAGAGTTCGAATCCCCACTCCCCCTTTCTCTCCCCTTATGGTGTTAGAAATTAACTATTTGTATTAGTTCAAAAAATCATGATATAATATGTTCATCCAGTTCATTTTAGATTTTTAGATTCCATTATTTTAATTAATTGTTAAAAAAATTGAACTTTCAAAAAAAAAAAAAAAGGTTAAGATTGAGGGCAAAATAGGTATTGTTCAAAAAAATTTTGTTGTGTAACGGGCTACGGCATGCTACATATATCATTGTCCTTTTATTTATTACATAACTTTACCACGGTCAAAGTAGCATGAGTTCATATTGATATCACATGCTAACATGACATGCATGAGTAAATTTATTTACTGATATAAAGATTAGAAGAAGAAATTAATAATTTTTTTATCCTTAACTTTCATCTTTTTTGCAAATATATTCTTAAGTTTCATCGTTTTTGCAAATATATACTTACTTTTAACAAATAATTTACATATCCATACCATGTCAACATGTCATTTCAGTATGGGCACATGCTATTTCGATCATGGATAGATTTGCAACAAATCAAAAAGTTCATATATTAATTCGTCACAATTTTAAAAATAGAATAGATTGGCGAAAATGACTAAAGTTCATTATGTAATTATACAATAACTTTTTTTTAAAGTGAAATAATAAAAATATCATTAAAAGATTAATGAGATTGTACATCCGCTAATAGCAATCTAGATAATTCATGAGGTGGATTAAGCCACCAACCAAGATTGCAAGCTAAAACATAGTACTTTGAAATCCAATCAGCAGTAGTATTAGCACTTCTATTAATGTAACAAAAAGAAATATATGGAAAACTACTAGCTAAATGTCGCATCTCTTGAACTATAAATTTGATTTCCCAAAGGATTTCTCTATTGTGGTTTCTACAACACTCAACGACTGCTGGAGAATTAGATTCACAAACAATCTTATTTAATAAGGAGTTTGCATGTCTAACTGCATCTCTAAGAGTAAGAGCCCCTGCCATTAGAGGTGACTTGGAAAAGCTTTTTTGAACATTATCAAATATCATATTACAATAAAGACCCCTGCAAATAAAACCATTGGTGTTGAACAAGTTTAAATATAAAAGCTGTATCTATTTATACATAAATTTCTAAGGAGGAATCCATGTGCTAGGAACTGAAATTGATTCACTTGGATCAGAAGGCTGCCTTATGTAGAGAGAATGATGTGAACAATCTTTATAGGTATTACATAGCAAATTTTGCTCTCCTGCTTATAGATAAAAGGTTAATTAGCTTATTTTTTAAAGAGATGTTCACTATGTGCGAGCCAAATAGTCCAACAAATACATGAGATCAAAGGCTTCGGATCTTCCCGGTTTGATTTAATAAAAGATCCAAAGTCAAAAGCCACCATCTGTAAAAATATTCACTTGATCTAGTGGAGGTTCTCATTCCTAAATTACATTGAAACTAAAGTACTCGATCTTGATCACATTCAAACAATATATGTTCCATAGTTTTTTGTTCTCTCCCATAATTTGAGCACATATTAGAAGATTTACATCTAATCTTATAAAGATTTTTTTGAATAACTATAGCATTTTTTGCACACTTCTAAAGAAAATTTTAGATTTTTAGAGGCACTCTAAGTATCTAAAAAGATTGCTAAAATTTTTTATTTCTCGTCGAAGAAGAACAGGCTCCATTATCCTAGTCAGGATTAGTTTGTATGTGATAACCTTTTTTAACTGAATACACTCCATCTTATGAATGATGTTAAATAATGGAATCTAAGCTATATCTATCACCCACAACCACTTTAACAATCCTCTGTAGGTTAATTGCATTAAAAATAGTTCTCAGTAAATCTTCATTCGAATCAGCTTGATCAAAATTAATTGAATTTACCATTATGAGATTATGGCATTTTCAGGTCCTGGAGTAGTCACTTTTAAATTTAAAGCATTTGGAATCCATTTTCCATCCCAAATATTGCTATTTTTCTCGTTACCACGCTTCATCTACATCCATCAATAATTATTTCTCTTTTTGCTAATCAACTTTTCCAAGCCCATAATGGACTACTACCCTTTTTTCATTGAAGAAAATCAAAATGAGGATAATCAATACCCTTTAAGACTTTAGTAACTAAAGAATTCAAATGAGATACCAACTTCCAACTAGATTTAGCCAACAAAGCATTATTGAAAAGCCTAAGTTATCTGAATCCTATACCCCCATAAGATTTAGAGATTGAAGGATCCCCCCATTTAATCCAATGGATCTTACAAGATTAGGGATTATTTGACCACCAAATTAAGCCATCAGACCTTTAATCTTCCTTAATAAGCCTCTAGGTAACTTAAAAATAAATATGAGGTAAGTAAGCATAGCTTGAATCACTACTTTCAGCAAAATCTCCCTCCCAGCTGTAAACAAAAAATTGGCTTTTCAATTTTGCATAACCTTTAAAACTCTATTTAAAAGATAATTGGTAGTGTGGATTTTAGATCTTTTCCAACCAGATGGTACCCTTAGGTTTTTGGTAAGAGCTATAGATTCTTTAATTTTTAGAATTCCACAAATTTCTACTACAAGTTTGAATGTCAATGTTTTGGATAAACAAAATTTTAGATTTTTGAAAATTAAGTTTCTAGCTTGAAGCAAATAATAAGTGTCTAGAGTCTATTTTAAATTATGGGCTTCCTCTCTAGTAGCTTCCCTTAATAGCAAAGTATCATCTACAATGTAAGGTTTAATTTTTAGGCCTTTTAAGGAACCCTCTTGAATTTTACTTTCCACCAATCTAGAAAGTGATTTGAAAGCCAAAATGAAATGATAAAGAGATAAAGGATCTCCTTGGCTTAATTCAGAAAGAGGCTGAAAGTTTTTAACGGGGTAACATTGATCTTCATTGAATAATTTACTGTTCTAACACATTGCATTATCCAATTTATCCACATAATATGGAAACCCACTTTAGAAATTACAAAATCTAAGAAAACCCAGTAGCATATTATAGGACTTTATCATATCACACCTTAAAATCATGATATCCTTCTTCTCATTCTTCCTCATCTTTATACCATGAAATACCCCTCAAGTGCTATAAAAATATTATCTTGGATAATTCCAACCATAATAAAAGCACCTCGAACAACAAAAATTAAATCATATAGCAAAGGTTTCAAACAGTTTGAGAGAGTTTTAGAAATCACATTGTAAAGAAAGTTGGAGCAGTTAATTGGCCTGAAATCATACAACTTCTCTGGATCTTTTTGTTTAGGGTTCATGACAATATGAGTGTTATTAATGCTCTGAGTAAGTTGGTCTGAAAGGTAGAACTCCTTTACTAAAGCAAAAACATCCTTTTTGACAATCTCCTAATATTTTTTGGAAAAATAGTCTAAGAAAACCATATGGACCTAAAGATTTATAAGGATTTAATAAGAAAACTGCTATTGTAATCTCTTCTTTAGAAATTGGCCGGTAGATATTGTTATTTATGAATGACCTTAGCAAAAGAAAAATTTTCCCTCCATTTCACATTAGCTAAGCCTTGATCTAATATGGCCGTAATACTATTACTTCATGTCTATATGTGTTGACCCTTTACATGATCAAGGTCATGATCAATCTTTAATAACCTTGGTTTTAACTTTAACAGTCAATTTCTATTGCTAATATGCGTGTTCAAGTGTGATTTTAGTTAGGTTTAAGACTACACTTAATAGATGAAGTTATGAAGCTTAAAATGTGCCTAAAAAATGAAGGCAATGATGCTCACGAGTGGCATCACGATCTTGAGCAGCCTCTTAAGTGAAAATAGAGATAAATTAAAGTTCTCTTAAGTGGCAGAGACACTGACAACCATGGTCATGGTCATAATATGGTATATCACGGTCGTGACATTATATATCACAGTTGCTCACAATTATAAGCGACGCTGGTATTTTCTGGCAACTTTCATAATGGATATTTCAGAGCTCCAACAACTATAAAATTAGGGGTCACAACCGTGACATAGTATATCATGACTGTGAGCCTTATTTTTCTTATAAAAAGCAAAAGAAACATTAAGTGAAGATGGAGGTTTGTTGGGGACAAAAATCAAAGCTCCAATAGTCATATTTTAGCTCCTCCACTATAAATACAAGTTCAAGACCTCATTTGAACAGTTAGAGAGTTTGTGGAGCAAATTTATTATGAAAATTCAGTGAGCTAAATTTTAATTCTTTCACTTTTCCTTTTATATATTCATCTATTATAAATAAACTCTTACTGAGTTTATAACTACTCATCTAATGAGTATTGGTGAGTGCTCTAGCTTAGGATTTCTCTTCTTCTTATTTCTTGGGATTAAGAAAGGGAAGTGAGGATTTAACTAGAGAAATTGATTTAAGTATTTACAATTAAAACACTTGGATTTTTGGTTTAAAGAGTGAACCAAGAAAACTCTTTGTGTAAGGTTTAAGTTTGAGCCTTAAAAACACTTAGAAAAAGGTTTTGAGTGAGCCTTGAAAAATTAAGTTGTAACTATTTAAGTTGAGCCTTAAATAACTCTTGTGTAAACTCAATTTAGTGAAATAAATTAGAGTGGGTGTTAAAAATCCTAACTTGGGGATAAGTTAAATGGAGACATATGATTGTTGAGAATTTGGACTCCTTAAATTATTGTGTTCATATCCATCTCTCAATCATTCTTTAAATTTTCTTTTAATTCTCTTTTAATCCATCTTTTAATACCGTTATTCAAAGCCCCCCACCCCCCCACCCCCCACCCCACCTCCTCGGGTTCTTTTAGTTTGTTTGTCTAAGTGAAAGAATGGCCTTTAAACTCTAAATCCAGAAGATGACAATTCAGCAAAAATTGATTAAAAGAGAACATTTGACCCCAATTTACAACTTTCTTACCTTTTGTTCTCAAGTTTTTCATAACAATTAAAATCCCCAACACACAGCCAAAGGGTTCCATCTTTGTAATCAAGCCTTTCTATAGTATCCCACACCTCTTTCCTATTCTTAGCATGAGAAGACCCATCAATATCTGTTAAGTGTCATTTTCTTCCTTCATCAATCAAAACATCAATAATTTTTTAATTTTTCCAGAACATGAATATTTGACTCTATAATCTACCAAAGTGCTAGACCTCCCCAAAATGCCCAACTGAATCTATATATTTTACTTTACCAAAACCTATCTTTGCTCGAAGAGTCTCCAACCAATGACTTTACTACTTAGTTTCCATCAAAAAAATATTATCAGATGATATTTATTTATAAGCTCTTTAAGAGCTTGCGATTCCACGTGATAACAGTTATGCTGTTTATGGTGGTTTATTGCCACCCACCTCTAAAAGAAAGATTAAACATACCCTTATAAAAAAATAAAATAAAATCTTTGATTCACCGATACAAAAATTCTACTAATCTTATGAAAATAAAGGACATAGATCTAAAGAAAAAATATCTGAATATTAAAGACAAGAGACGATGAACTGGCTTAGACAGTACAAAAGAAACACCGGACCTTTCTACTCTCAAAAAAGAGAGAGAACACTCAAAACTATTCAACTCAGTCTATCCTAACTGATTTGTGCTACGGTTGTCTTGGCCATATCAAGCAAATTTATAAGTTGAAATGATCGTCATTCTAAGGTAAGTAAATAAAATGTGATGTTTATCCATTACCACGGTTAATTGGTAAAATTGTAAAAAGTAAGTTATCTATATTTACCGTTGAATATGATATGGAAAATGAATGATTTTAAATTTGAAAATAAAAAGTGATTAATAAACATAATTAGGAATGATAATTTAACCTAAATTCATAGTGATATGAACTTGATCAAAATTAAATAGAGCGAAAAATTTAAATTTTGTTGAAATTCCAAAGCTAATAATGATCTATCCATAAACTTCACTAATGAAAGAAAGATAGTATGATATTTTTCTATCCAATTTAACATGGTGGTAAAAGGCTTTCAGATGTGCCATTAGGTGGGATTTAATTTGATCCCCTCCCTCTCCCTTCCTCTCTAATTACTAGCAAATACTAAGACATCATTTATGGTAAAAAATATATATACATATTCTAGTGCCTTGCCTTGTAAATCCCCTTCCTTTTTTTTCTAGCTTCTTTTTCTTTCATTCTGTGTCATCTTTCAATTCAAAATAGAGATGGTACAAATTGTAGCATTTATCATTAAGTTTGATCAAAATTGAAAGGTTAGGGCAAGTTGTTGATCGAAAAGACATTTCGATTTGATAATGGATCAAGGATGAAAATGAATTATCATGCCTTGATGAGGCATGAGGTGAGAAAAATGAAAAACAATTGATAAGCAAGGCATGGACGAGTATTGCAAGATATTTGATAAGTAAGGCAGGAATAAGTAGTGTAAACTCTGGTCTTGATCCAGTCCACATAATAAGTTTCATAAATTTAGAATAGGGCATGATTAAGTTGAATATAGTATGTGAAATATCAAAGGTAAATCTTACTAATATAATCCTTTATTATATGTTCCTATATTGTTATAAGCTTTCTAGCTATATTATATTATTATAATATAATTAGTAATTAATGTTCAAAAGTAATTAGTTTTGAAAAGTAATTAGAGTTTTTCTATATTATCATTACTCTTTAAGTATAAATATACCT
>CATIWM010678333.1:0-16533 GCA_949671775.1 Mallotus repandus
AAATGTGTATATAAACTGTGATAATGGATGTTTTCATATTTTAATATGAATTTTCATTATTTTATTTATAATATAAATGTTTTGGAAGATAGTTGTAGAATGTGCTACCTAATGAGCTATGCTAGGATTGTTGCGCAACAATACGCTAGATGCTATGCTAAAAAGTTTTATTGATGTAAGATTATATGATTTGTGATATGGAAATTATTATTGAGATTTGTGGAGTGAGAATGGTATGACTGTTGAAGCTCTTGATTGACCTGGGGTCTCGGGGCCAGTCATGTCGATGGTGAAATTGCTGTAACTCGATTGACCAGGGGTCTCAGGGCCGGTCAACTGTCAAATTAGATAAGAGAAATGTTTTTGGATATAAGATAGCCTGTTGGCTCGTGAGGCATAATATTTGAGGTTGCAAAATTTTAGGGTTCTGCTCCAATCCTCCATTTGTTTTATCATTTGCATTGATATAAAAACTACTTCTTAGCGTTTGCCAAAAATGCGTGTATAAATTATATAAATATAAATATAAATATTATATTGATGTTTGGTTGCTTGTATGCTTAGGTTGCATGTATATATATAATAATAATTCACTCAGTGAGGTCTGACCCCCCTCAATTATTTTTCAGGATCCTTCGCGTCAGACCTCTCCTAGTAGTACTCTTTACCGGACTCTTTCCTCCCCGGCTGACTTATGTAAATTTTTAATCTGATCTTTCTTGTATTTATAGATGCTACAGCAGTAGTACGTACTTGTGGTAGTTTGTATTGATGTTATTGACTGAGATTGTATACCTGACTAGTTGTATAAATATTTTATTGATATATTAATTATGGAGACGCCTTTATATTATTAAAGTTTTAATTCTGAGGTATATTTGTGGCTATGTTTGTATGAATTGTATATTTTAGGCATGCTACGGTTTCCAAATTCGTGTGAATTCTCGTTTCCTAGCACTGGTCATGACTCCTGGGTTTGGGTCGTGACATTTATCATCGCCAACAGTTGAGAAATTGTTGTGATCTATGTGATGAGACTAGTAATTTGCATGCTGATTGAATATGCATCCAATAAACACGCAAGCTAACTCATTTAAGCTAAAGCTTCGATATTACGGTCTAATGATGCAATCATCATTATTTTGTTATTATTTATCTCATAATTTAGAAATGCTTTATAATAATTCCTGCAAGAGCATGAACTACGTACATTTGTTTAATCATTTATTATGCATCAATCATCTTTGTTTTGCTTATTTGTTGTCTGAATGGATGAATAGATGGAATTGCACATAGTTGTGTTAACCTCTATCTTGCAGGTATTTACTAGATTTACATTTTTGTAATCTTCTTTTCCTTTTTCGAATGTATTTACTAGGAAAGCCTTGTAAATAATTAGGTTGAATTTCTCATATTTTTGTTATTATCTTGTGCTAGCATGAATGTACATATATCAACTGTCATTATCGAAACTAGGGTGCTACGGTAGCCATATATTGAGTATCATAGTGAGAAATAGCCAAAAATTAGATGAGATCTCCCAGGCTTAGAATCTTCAATGGGGACGGTACTCGTTGAGTGACATGATGTCGTGCCTTTCATCTTTTCCTGGTTTTCTAAAAACCAGGTGGCGACTCCAAACAAAAAGTGTCTCGTATGCCCTCGAGACCAATCATTTGTCCCTGTCCCAAAAATAGAATGGATGTCCCATCCTGTAAAGTTGCCATGTCCCTCGGAATCGAAAATCCACAAAAAGCCTTCCCACGAGAGAGGGAAGGCCCCCTACAGCATCTCACAGTTCCTCATAGTTGCGACTCCACTGGGGACTTTGGTTAAAGAGGTCAATTCAAATATGGCTATTTCCCCTTACACTATACTCAATCATATAGAGCCCTTCACCATTGCATTTGCACTACACAATCACACATGCACTCTTGGTCCTTATCAGTCGATAATGACGGAAAGTGATCCACTATGATTCCACACGAGTCGCAGGGTGACCGTTTCAGATTAGTCACCTTTAGCCTTTACTCGTGGTTTCGCCGGACTCATCTAACCAGACTCTGTGACCCAAGTCCTTAAGAGGGGTGACCTGAGTTATCAAAAGAATGCTAAACTCGCTGACCGGAGTCCATAACCCTAGTCATTGGGGGGGCATTCTCTCTAAAAGAGCCCTTAGCCTTTTACCTTCGACTCAACCCATATAAACAAACCAATAGAAACCTCCACTAGGATCCTACCAAGCTTTGCATGCTAGCCTTGATGTTGTTTTGACCTGACATTCACAAGTACTATGATGCATTTAGTTTCTATCACTGATTGACGTCATTACTTCTGTTCTCACAGAGTGCTCACTCTTTAAACTTTGTGATCCTTGTTTACCTTGTATAAGCTCGATATGCAAAGAATGATAAGAATCATCCACCTCAGTATGAATAACTTGTGAGAACTGGCGAATAGTGACATCTTTCGATGACAGAACCTACGAGCGTCATCCATTTATCTTTATCAGATCAAATAGATGGGTCAGGAATTTGACTAGATAGTAGACATTTGTGTTGAAAGAATAAAATTGTAAACTATCAAACAATACTTTTATGCCTCTTAATAAACATATCGAAAATCGATGCGGGGACATAAAACTGGACCCCTTTTATTCGCTATAGCCCCTTTCACGCTGGCGCATATGGACTATAGTCGCCATTTGTGACCCAACAACTGGTCCCCAAATTAACATTTTGTGATTACCTTGAGTACATTTACGCATTGTTCCTTAGTTTACCTTTGGGTTATAATTAACATAAATTGAAATAGCCTAGTCCAAGAGTGGAACCATAGTCCCCTGTTGACTATTGGGTCAAAACCCACCTAGGAAAGGACTGAATAACCACGTGGAGTAATAAGGTTGGAAGCGAGAGCTTGCTTGTGATTGGTTTGCTCCCTGTGTAGGAATTACTAACCAATTTTATTCCTTTTTTATTCATGCAGATATAATATACATGTAAATAGTATACACTAACTCATATTCTTTTTGCAGCCATCCTGCATTTTTGCGTACATTCTCACCCCATTCCTTTGCATGGTCACATCATGCACACATGATAACTTTTCTATACCTGATGGCACATGTATCCATAATTCTTTCTTTTAGCTAATCTTATTGATTATTAACCCTTTCTCTTTTGATGTGTTTTCTTTTCAAAGAGCATCATATGCATTCCTAATAAGGCTCCATACACCAATAAATATCTTGTAGCACATGACATAACATGTATTCATGTTGTCCTTATTCCTTATCCTAATCTTATCCTTTTGAATAACATCATGCATCCATGCATACATCTTACAACAATTGTACTCATACATGCATTTCATGATAGTTGCACTAACCCCATCATTTATGCATCCACAAACCCCAAAAGCAACCCTAAAGGGAGAGTAAAAAATGGTTAGAATTCAAAATGGCCAAACAATTTGGGAATCAAAGCCTCAAAGAGCATAAGAAGAAATCTGTAGCTGGTAGTGGCCGAACCGATATTCTCAGAGCTGAAATCAAGGCCATCCTTCAAACTGAAATTGAGAAAATCCTCAATCAAACTCCAGATTCCGAGGATGAGATAATCCTCTTAAGTGGTAAGGGGGCAGCTGACACTCATGGTCCCAAATGGAACAAAGAGAAAGGGGTTTTAAGCACACATGAAGATACTGAAGATTATTGTGAGTTTTACCAAGAGGAGCTTCCACAATCCTCGTTTGGGGCAGCAAGCATCGACGAATCTGAACCGATAATGAAGAACCAAGAATTAGCCTGTAGGATCACTCAACTTAAGGTTCTAGTGAAGGAAAAAACTGATACCCTGACCAGGGACTTCAATCAACTTTTCATGCTCATGAATGAACTCTTGCGAGATCACTCCAAGCAACCTTATCATTCTAAGCTTAATGAAGCTAAAAGTCAAGAAATGGGTAACCAGAGTTTAGTGGATTATAATCTATTGGAGTTCCTAGAATCACTTATAGACCGCCCTTTAACCTACGGAAAACCTCCAAAGTTCAACCAACCTCTCTCTATGATCTTTCAAACTCTTCGACACAGAAACCTTTTATAACCTCGTGAGCCAAAACCACTGCCAAATCTACTACCACCTCATATCAACCTAAACCTTTACTGTCACTTCCATCAAATGCCTGGCCAAGCCACTGATACCTGTAGGACCCTAAAAAATGTAGTCCAAGACCTTATCGATTATGGAAAAATTAATGATCCTAAAAAAACATCAAGCGTTAAAACTAACCTTTTGCCTGAATACAGAGATATACCCTGCACAAAAAATAAATCACTACCTAACCATTCAATCACACCACAATCAAACATCATCTCTTTTAGTCCACGTGAATCTCAAACAAGTGATGGAATACCTACCTCATGAATTCCATCTATCATTTGGAATCCTACATTCGATTACCATAAGAAGGGAGACCAAAAAGGAACCATGGGAATTTATCCTCTGTGAAAGTCATGAACAAGTAGTATCAAAGTAGCTAAAATGAAAAAATCAATGAAACTCTTTTCAGATATAAATAATGAACTCTTGCTTTGTTATTTTGCCAGTGTTGAATGTTTATGTGGATTATCAGACATCTTGATGGAATGCTAATTTCTTTGTTTATCATTATCCTATAATCTATTGATTGTCTTTACTCAATTCACACTCCATTAAAACTACAAAGTGTTCAATTCTCACAACAACCACATTCGAAAAAAAATGAATGAAAAAAGAGAAGAAAGAATAAAAGATAAAAGCCCAACTAGGTGTATTGAACCGCCTAGACAAAAGGGGGCAAAAAAGAAATAATAATATGAGGCATGTACTTGAATGAATACTTATTGTAAGCCATTCTCTGATTCATCATTAGATTATAAGGAGTGTAAATAGACAAGTTGCTAAACTTGCATTCTGCTTAGTTCAGCATATGGTCATCAAGATCCTTGGTTTCTCCCTTATATGTGTTGACCCTTATGCTATTAATACTGATCCCAATTATACTGGCTAAGAACTACTGATCATCTGACTCTCCCAAAGGACCTTGACCCGACATTTTAAAGAAAGCCCATTACCTTAGCTCCTCAAGAAGCTAGAGCCTAACTCTCACCTCTATCATATAGCATACTCATTTGCACCCTATGACTTATGCCCTAAGAGTGCAAGTTGATGTTATTCTTCTTGGCATACCAATACCATCATCATTTTATGCATACATGTATTAAGATAATTAAGTACATTCATGCATAAGCTCAAAGATAAAAATTATTTTGTTTCCATTCACATGCACGTATATACATATCCTAGGACAAAAAATAAGCTACTATTCATCATGTGGCACAATCGTCATGCACACATCCACATAACATATAAGTACATGGTCATCATCTAGAGGATCAACAGGCACAAATGTTGCAGTCATCATTAGAGAACATAAAGTCACTCATCAAGGGTACAATAAGCCGTACAAAGTACAACACATAGGACAGATGCCTAGATACAACACATGCATTTGCATAAAATAGGTACAAATCAATAAAAGAAGAAGACAGTACGCTCTGTGCACTAATCATAGCAGTATACCAAGACTGAGCAGTGGAAACAAACACCTGCAAAACAAAAGAAATCAAATAACGTATAAAGGAAAGAGAAAACCCTCACGTAGTCAAGAGATTAACATGAGTAACGTCTGTAGGCACTACATCCGCCAGTGGTGTACCCGCTCTAGGTAAAGAGAAACGTGCTCCCACTCCTGTAATCGATAGCTTGTACAACATTGGAGGTGCTGTGTTCACAAAATCACCAAGAACAGCACCACTACATCCCACACCACTGGCATGCACTGTCCCCTCAGTCCTAGGGCCACTTTCCTTATCAAAATGAGAAGAATCTTATCTCCTTCGACGATGTCCAGAATGCTGCAGATAAACTCTCATAACTCATGTCATTTACTGTTTAATACTAACAAAGTTTGTTACATGCTTATATGAAAATAGAAAAAAAAAAAAACACACAGTTCAGGAGCATACCAGATCAGAAGATGCTACCCTAGAAGCAGAGCAACCCTGGGATGCCCGCGAAGTCCCAGCTCTAGAACCCAAAGGCTGTGAAGGATCTGCCTGAGGAGGTGAAGGTGGAATAAATTCACTGGCCATAACATCAATCAATTATGGCACCAGAGTCATCATATAAGAAAAATGAGCTCCCTCTACGAAATCCTTAAAAGGATAGCCTCTCTCAGCTCCGTCGAGCTCCTCTCCAACAAGCTCTCGGTCCTAAAATATGTCTCTAGGAGGAGCAACATGAGCTCTCCTCATGAACGGTCCATCCCACCAACGATAGACCCGCTCACCCAGGTACCACACCTTGTCAACAAGGCCAAGCAGCAATACCCTCCTCTGTGTCAGGCGCCAAGCCACCCCCATCTCAATCAACGAGCCATGTCCCTCCATCACTAGCAGGGAAAAATCTGCCCGAGAAACATATAAGCAAAAGGTTGTCAAAGAATGAGAAAGCGAAATCAAAATGCATCATCCCTAACTGTGGGCCAACCTACTCAATAAACCCCTCGCCTCTACAGGACTCTTGATTAAACTAAAGTCTTCCTGATCCATCGTGGAAGACGCAAAAAGCCACTCTCAGGCAAGCGCTCAATAGTGGAAGGAGGAAGAACCTCAAACTCGGAAGCCCAAACCTATCAAGAAGAAAGGAATCAGAACAATCAAAGATGAAATAATCCAAAAGTAAGAGACTACACTCACATCTTGCACGAACAAGTAACTACAAATCCATGAGCCTCCTCTACAGGCTGCAACCAGGCCAGAATACATGTGAGCAAAAGCGGCTGTGCCCCAACTATACTTCAATAGATCCATCAAGTTCCTCAGAATAGGTAATAGTTGCATGAAGCCAATGCAGGAGGCATTCAGAAAGATAACGACACTAAGAAGGTAGAACAAGAAACACCTTGCTAACTGCTACGAGTTAACACGACCCGCATCATGCTCTAACCTAACCTTCTCCACAAGCTGTGTATACCGAATCAAAGAGGAGCAGCCAGACTTCACAAAAGTAGTAACACCGAATAGATCCTTCAACCATCTATTCCTCACAACGATAGAGTTGTAAGCCTTACTGTTGAAAGGGACAAGCTCCTTGGAAAAACTTAGCCCGGTAATGATTGCAAAATCAAACAAAGTGATAGTCATCTCCTAGAAAGGCAAATGAAATGTATGGGTGGTGTCCATCCATTGCTCAACAAGAGCACACATCGCAGCCTGACTCGACGCACATGAGTTATAAGTAAGGGCAAAAATAATGCCACCTCTTGGCAACCATCTGCTTCACACACGGTGGAAGGCCCTGATAGTACGAGCTAACCTTATTAAAGCTACCAGGCAACTGAATGACAGGCCCATAATACTGCAACCAATAGGTAAATCAGTTATAACATTCATTAGATACTAAAACATCTCTTTCCATCATCTTTGTAGGAATACAAACAACAAGAGCTACACAAATAGCAAGTGCTAACATCAAATAGCCAGTGCTATACAGACAACAAGAGCTAAAATCATACAACTAGAGGTACACAGATAACAAGAGCTATACAGATAGCTAAAAGTACACAGACAGCAAGAGCTACACAAACAGTAAATGCTAAGATTAGACAGTTAGAGCTACATAGGCAGCAAGTGCTAAGATCAGGCAGCTAAAGCTACACAGACAGTAAAAGCAAAAACCAGACATCTAGAGCTATAGAGACAACAAGTGCTAAAATCAGACAGCTAGAGCTACGCAGACAACAAGTGCTAAAATCAGATAGTTAGAGCTACACAGACAACAAGTGCTAAGATCATATAGCTAGAGCTACACAAACAACAAGTGCTAAAATCATACAGCTAGAGCTACACAGATAGCAAATGCTAAAATTAGATAGTGAGTACTACAATCAAACAGTAAGAGCTACAACTAGAGCAACACATACAGCAAGTGCTAAGGCAAACAACTAGAGCTACGACAAGTGCCAAAGTGAAAAAAGGCGAAAGCTTCAGCTAGAGCTACATAGATACATAGCAGATGCTAAAATAAACAGCAAGAGCTATAATAAAAAACTCTACATAGCCAGAGCTAAGTAACCAAATGGCAAGAGCTAAGTAACCAAATGGCAAAAGCTAAGTAAACAAAACTGCAGTAGGAGCTATCACAGCAAAAGATTAACAATGACCAAGTAAGTGAACTAACTGGACAACGATAAATAGTCCAAGCATGGGTCTCCAAGCTATAAACGATAGGAATTGAATCTCCTCAAGAAAATCAAAATGGATGAGAAGAGGCTCCATCACTAGTCCCAACAGCCTCTATAACTCCAGCAGCAGAAGAAGTTCCTGCACCAGTCTGTCCAAAAACTACCTCATCCTCTAAAATAAAGTTGTCAAAAGAAAAAGAAATAGTATTCATACCACCGAAGTCACCAAGATCATTAGGAATAGGAGGAAAATCCATAATTCCCAAACTGTGCAGAACAACAACAGAGGAAAAAAGAAGAAAAACACTCCAAAAACTCAAAGAGAACTCATAGAAGGTCAAAAAAATAGGTGCTACTTCTACTGCTAGAGTTACAGCCAGAGCTACAGTTATCACAGCCAGAGCTACAAACGTCACAGCACAGCTAGAGCTGCAATCATCATAACTAGAGCTATAATCATGACGTCAAGAGCTATAATTATCATAGCCAGAGACTACAGACACCACAACAAGAGCTACAATCACAACAATAACAGCAGACGCTATAGCAAGAGCTACAACCAGTAAAGTAAGAGCTATAGACACTACGATAAGAGCTATAACAAGAACAACAGACACTGCAATAAGTACTAGACCACCAAAAGGGAAGTCAAAATAAACTTCAACTGAGAATCATTCTGTGAATAAACAAACATTAACTAAAATCCCTTTATTTTGCAGGGAAGAGCAACTGCACCAATAAGTAAGAGCAAGAAGCAACAAATCAACAGAAGCAACGCAACCAAAGGGGAAGTCGTAATGTACCCTGGCTCAGAATTATTGTCCAAAGGCATAACCAATCCTAACCACAATTCTTTTGTTTTGCTTTGTAGGCTAATGCGACAGTGCAAGTTAAAGCAAATCCGAGTATGAAAAGGTGAACGCTGCTCAAAAAGTGATATAACAAGGGTTACACAATATGGCAAGAGCTACAACCATAAGAATATAGCAAAGGGCTATATTTTCAAAGCATACAATACGCAGTAACGGTAACATCAACAAACAACATCAAGGAAGAACAAAAAACATCAAACACAATAAATTGACAAATGTCGCCATTGTCACCACCTCTAGACCAGGGAGTGCCCTCTTCTTTCTTTCTCTAATACAAGCATCTACATTAGCATTCATACATTGAAAAGAAAATAAAAATAATAATGACTCTTTTCTTGCATTTTTGCAAACTTCATCTTTGCCATGAATTGCATATATCAAAGTAGAGTGAGCTGATTTCAATTATTATAATCTTTCTTTAATGCTTATTTTTCGATTTCCTAAGCACGATCAATAGCTTTAAGTTAGGACTTTCTAAACTTTAATCAACCTAATGCTTGCCTACCACCTGGATGGATGAAGAACACACAAGATAAAACCTATAAAGGACGTTGATGAACAAAATAAATTACAGTTATCAAGATAACTTTCAGAGAGGCTAGTGATCTCAAGACCATACTCATCTACTCCAATGCTTAAAATTGAGTACGAGTATTCAAATAACTCTTTGACGACATTTGTGTTGAGTGACAAAAGGTGAGGAATGCTTGAGAAGAGAAAGAAAAAAAAGAGAGAAAAATAAATACAGGGAAAGCAAAGTAAAAAATAATAATAACAATAAATCTTTGCGTGACTGTAAGCACCCAATTTTGGGATGACTACAGTATGGATGTGACAGAGGACCCGACGATGAAAATAGACTGTGAAATTAGATTTATTGAATCTGATTTATTGGTTTTGAACTAAATTGTAATTTATTTTTAAATTTTATTTATTTATTTAATATATATATATATATATATATATAATTATTTTTTATAAATTTAAAAAAAAAAAGAAAAAAATACAAAATTTCAAAAAAAAGAGAAATTTTGATCGAATGGGCCAAATGCCTATTCAATTAAAATCAAAGATGGCCGTATGGCCATTTATTTTGCTTTTGCTATTTCGACTTTCATTTTTTTTTCCGTAATTTATTTATTTATTTGTTATTTATCCATAGATTTTGATTAGGTTATTTTGATAAATATTTTATTTTATTAGATAAATATGTGGATAAATTGATTTTTTTAGATAAATAATAAAAATAATTTAATTTATTTTATTTTTATCCTGTAATCATATTAAAGTTACATAATTGTATCTATATATATACGTATTTTTCTTCTCACAAGGGAGGCGAGGATTTTTTATTTTCTCGCTATTTTTCTGATTCTTAGCCGTCAACCAAAAAGACACCCACTCTTCTTTAATTTTCACGTACTTTTTTCAAGTTTTAGCTGTGAATCAGATCCAAATAAATCAAAATCACAGACCAACATAACAAAAGTCACAGGCTTTCATCAATGGTGATCACCTTCCGAGGGGAATCAATATTGCATCTATCAAATTGTCTCATCTTCTACTCCTTTCTCTTTTTTATTTGGTTTATTTTATTTTTATTTTATTTGATCTTATTTTTTTATTTATTTATTTATTTGGTTTGTTTATGTTTCATGATGGTGAGAGCAACTTAAATGGAGAGGGTGGAGACAAGGCCAACTATGAAGATCCATGGAATTCCATGGATTAAATTCTATAACAATTTTGCGTAGTTCTCTTTAGGTTTATTTATTTGTATTATTTTATTTTATCTAGGCTTTGGGTTTTTATTTTAATTTATTTTAATTTTTTAATAGTAGTTGCTGTAATCGCCCCATTAGTGGAAATATAGTGGAATTTTAATTTTCTGCGTTTTAAAAAGTAACTAGTAAATTAGGTCCAATTGGTAAAATCCTAATTAAAATCAATGGTGACTTTTGATTAATTTAGGCGGCATGTAATTAAAATTAGGGTTAGAAATTCTTATTTGTATATTTGTATGTTTATTTGATTTGTTTTATTGTTTGGGCTTGCTTTTATGCTTTATTTTATTTTGATTCGTTTTGAACCCCAAGCCCACGTGTCGGTATTAACTCACTAATAAAATAGGCATTTAAAATTAAATTTAGGTTTAATTAACTTTAAAATTAATTTAGGCCCATTTAGATTAATTTAGACTTTAGGCCCACTTTATATAATTTAAAATAAATTTAGACTTAGCTCAGCCCATTAAAGCATTTTTCTTTTAAAATAAATAGATTTAATATCATTGCATTTAAATTAAAATAAGTAGAATTAGGCCCGTTAAATTAAATTCATTTTTTTTCTTAAATTTGGTAGACTTAGGCCCACTTTTAGAATTAAAAACAATAGATTTAAGTTCACTAATATAATTAAAATATAGGCTCACTTTTAGTTCTATTTCACTTGTAAATAAAAATGTAGATTTAGCTAACTTAAAATTAAAATCAAATATAGTTTGGATTTAGGGATGTTACGCCTTGAATGCATTTTTTATGTGTTTTTTCAGGGATTGGTTGCCTTAGGGTTAGATGGATGTTCAATTAGGGTTTAATGAAATCACATGTAATTAAGGAATAAGATAGTAATTCATAAAATAATTCTAAATGACCACAAGACTAAAAGCAGTTGGTATTCCGTATCCAGAACTCCTGGTTGTGGTGCTAGCTTGTATTAGAGAATCGAGTTACCACCACCTTCGATTTGTCCCAGTTATTACCCTGGGTGGCGACTCCTCATCTCCATGCTATGTCTTTGGGATATAGTAGTGTATTCCTTATAGCCTTGAGCTCAAACAGTGTCGCGGTTGCAATAAACTTGGGCGCGCGCTAAACCCCGCCGTCTATAGTGACCTTTCGACGGTATCTATGCTTAGTAATATGGGAACTGCAGGGGTACCAAAGAAAGGAAATCCTTGCATAAACATAAATAATGTATGGTCAGTTATCACTCTCCTACTCAAAAGCCTCTTGATAATCGAAATTTATTCTATTCATCTATATTCTTTATAAGTTTCATCTCATTACATTCTTCAAAAATTCACTTGGGAAGCTTGCTCTCCACTTGGTAACACAAACAGTCTTTACCATGAGTTATGGATCATATTTTTGAATTGCTAACATAAGCATTAACTCAAGGTTATCATAGTTAAGAAGGCTCAAATGCTCTAATACATACAACTCTTGGCATCGATGGATCAATTGCAAGAATTCAAGAATAAAAATTCTTTTTAAACAAAGTAATAATAAATTCATGCTCACATGTTCATAAATGCCTTCTCAGGACTTCGAGCTGCAACTAGCCAAATAAAAACTCAAAAATCATCACCATTGATCAAGATCAAGAAGCATCTACAAGAAGATCAAAACAAAAGAAGAACTTTGAGTTGCAACCAACCAATACAAATCCAAAAGTCTTTAGCAATGATCAAGATCGAGAAAGCATATACAAGACCACTCAATAAGAATTTACCAAGATCCAAAAGCATCTACTACAAAGCCAAAAGGTAACAAATCAAAATTGTACTATGCACCAATCACAATCACAATCACACACTAAGCACAATCACAATCATAATCATAACTGATCACTCCTACTTGACACCAAAAGAGGTAAGAATAGTATTAGACACTACTAGAGAGTGTCAAATACACTTAACATGACTAGAGAGTGTTAAGAACCCTTAACACTACTAGAGAGTGTTAATCGGGTGCGAATTATATTTAACACTGCTAGAGAGTGTCAAATACATTTAACACGACTAAAGAGTGTTAAGAACCCTTAACACTCTAGAGAGTGTTAATCGAGTGAGGTAGCATTACTGCTTTGCATAACACCAAGTAGGTGATTATAGCTCTTCCTAATACCCTAATCAGGTGAGGGTAGCATTGCAACTTTACACGACACCAATTAGGTGATCGTAGCACTACTTAACAACCCTAAATAGGTGAAGGAGACATTGGCGCCAATTAGGTGATCCTAGCACTACCTAAAACCCTAATCAGGTGAGGGTAGCATTACTAGTAAACCCCTTAACACGACTAAAGAGTGTTAAGTGTCCCTTAACATTGCTAGAGAATGTTAAGAACCCTTGATACTGCTAGGGAGTATCAAGTACGATGCCCAAAGGGGTGGTCGTCGTATTTGCATATGCATGCCTGCATACCATGTGCCTGATTGTATATCACTATCACATACTTGTCTCACTCGCTTGAATCATCTTGTATGAAGAAATGCATCTTTATGTGTATCTTGAATCACATCATTCTGTGTGTATCCCAAATTGCATCATTTTGTGTGAAAAAAAAGCATCACTACGATATTTATGTGAAACTTACATTCAATCTTTATGTGAACCCTGAAATTGCATCATGCATTTTGCCTTAAATTATACATTTCGCACTACATCTCGCATCTCGCATATATCATTATCATTTTTATGTGAACCTCGAAAATGCATCTTGCGTGAATCCTAAAATTGCATCTTGTGTGAATCCCAAAATTGCATCTTGTGTGAACACTGAATTGCATTCTTGTGTGAACCCCAAATTGCATATTGCATGCACCCCAAACTACATCCTGCATGATAGCCAAATCACCAAGCAACAACGAAGATCGAATTAGAAACAACAAAAACCAGACAAACATCTAAAGATAACACAACACTCAGGTAGGTGCCTCTCTCCTCAGAAAATCATTTTGCATCTCAACATTGCTTCGCATGTATTGACATCAGCACTAGGAGGCTATGCAACACACATGAAGCAGGGGGCAACTGTCATACATCAAATTTGGCTGCTCCTAAAAGGGTCCAATGATGAAAATATCCCTCTAAATATGACAACTGTCTGTTCATTCGTACCGCCTCTGAAGCGTGTGGTGAGTCTGAAAGCCCGAACCGAGCAAAATTGATTATTGCATCATTAAATCGTACCCTAATTTTACAAATTATGAATTATCAGAATGATAAGTAGCTTATTTCGAGCAATCGTCGCTCAAAACGTGCAACTCGTCAAACCGGTGTTCATCTTGTAAGACCAAAGTTCAACTTTGTGAAAATCAGAAGATAATTTTGATAAAACAGATGTCAAAAACACATCCAAAAGCCTTAAAAATTCTAGAAGTGACCCTGAAATAGTGCGCGTAATCTCGAGAAGTAACGTGTGAGTAAATCTGTAGTGCGTGACCACACCCGAACATATTTTGCTCATGTGTGAAAATGGAAGTCGATTTTGACAAAACAGACATCTGAAACAAGTCTAGGAGGTCTAAAAACCTTGAAAAACACCCCCAAAATAGTATGATCCGAGACCAGGAAGGCCGCATGACATGCGTGATCACGGACCAACACGCGTGATCACGTGCAAGGATGAGTGATCATGCTCATGTGCCCTAGGCCCGTGATAAGGTGCCCCAGGCCCATGATCACATGCACCAGCGGTGTGATCACAAGCTAAGGTATGCGTGCACACATGCAAAAGCGCAGGCACACACTCGCCTTGGGATGCATAATCACATTTTTTTGACATTTTCCCTATAAATAGGGGTCTTTACCTCCCATTTTGAGAGGGGGGGAGCCTACATATACTGAAACACTATAGAATTGAAGATTCAAGAGTCCTAATTTACACACTTTTGGCTCACCCACTGCATTTTTGTAGGATTTTTTTTTAGACCATTTTTGAACCAAACCCACCCTCATCTTTGTCAAAGAACACTTCAAATGTATACAAATTTGCATTACACACGCCATTTTCAACCTCTTGACGAGGATAACTTGAAAATCCAATGAAGCAAAAGCTTTAAAAACCCAAAAGGAGCTCAGTTGAATCTAAGGACCAAATAATCATTTTCGCATGTTTATTTTATTGTTGCCAGCAGTTGAGAAATTGTTGTGATATGTGTGATGAGACTGGCAATTTGCATGCTGATTGAATGATTTTTGCTTTATTTTGCTCATAATAAATTATCATTTCGCATCAATATAAATCCAATAAACACGAAAGCTAACTCATTTAAGCTAAAGCTTTGATATTGTGGTCCAATGATGCAATCATTATTATTTATTATTTTTTATCTCATCATTTAGAAATGCTTTATAATAATTCCTGCAAGAGCATGAACTGCGTGCATTTTTTTAATCATTCATGATGCATCAATCATCTTTGTTGTGCTTATCTACTGTTTGAATGGATGAATAGATGGAATTGCATATAGTTGTGTTAGCCTTTGCCTTGTAGGTATTTACTAGATTTACATTTCTGCAATCTTCTTTTCCTTTTTTGAATGTTTTTACTTGGAAAGCCTTATAAATAATTATGTTGAATTTCTCTTATTTTCCATTATTATCCTATGCTTGCGTGAATGTACATATATAAACTATCATTATCGAAACTAGGGTGTTGTGGTAGCCATATATTGAGTATCATAATGAGAAATAGCCAAAAAGCATATGAGATCTCCTGGGCTCAGAATCTTTACTAGGGACGGTACTCGTTGAGTGACCCGATGTCGTCTCTTTCATCTTTTCTTGATTTTCTAAAACCAGGTGGCAACTCCAAACACAAAGTGTCTCACATCCCCTCGAGACCAATCATTTATCCCTGTCCTGAAAACAGAATGAATGTCCCATCTGGCAAAGTTTCCATGTCCCTCGGAATAAAAAATCCACAAAAAGCCTCCCCACAAGAGAGGGAAGGCCCACCATAACATCTCACAGTCACTCACAATTACTTTGTTTGAATCAATCAGATTGGTAGGTTTGTAGTTTAGTTGTTAAATTAAGAATTGTAATGGGATTTCTTGTTTAATGTACCAAATTTCAACTTGTGGATATTACATCTCAAGTTTTACTCATAATTCTTTAATAAAAACAGATTTTGAGGTTCTATATTATCTATTTGTTGAGATTGGCAATTAGAAAATGGGAAGAGCAAAAAGGAGAATATTTTCCCATCCTTTTTGTAAGATACCTACTGTTAAATTTCATTGCCAATTGTTTTCTGTGTAAGATATAAGGACTATAATCATTGGCCAAAAAAAAAGTCCATTTTTTCAAAGCATTATGCGATCATTTTCTCAATTTAAAAAAAAAAATTATTAATTTTTCCAAATAAGTATACTTTTTTATTAATTATTTATTTTTCTGCGCATGATTGATGGAGATGAAAAGAAAAATTTATGGAACCATGATGGTTGTCCGCAAGTATACGGATTCGTACAAGTAGTAATTAAATATCGATCCCACAGAGATTGCAAATTGACTATTGTAATACTAATTGTATTTGTTTGTTTAAACAACGCAAAAGATATTTTAAATGTAAATTAA